>JASANB010001444.1:0-14838 GCA_030248155.1 Sabatieria punctata
CTTCCGGCTAATTCTTGTCGAGCTAATTTGATTTTTTTACGAAATTGTGACTCGTTAAACCGATGAGGGCGTTCCGATTAGAAATTCGTCGTTCGGGCTCGGTGGGAGGATTAGAAATGACTTCGAACTGAAATCGCTTATATGACGCCGTTCCGATTTGATTATATTTCGAAGTAGACCGCTACCTTAATGGACCTGGGTGATACAGCTTTCCAATAAGCCGATGGTCCACTGGAGTGTCTCATGAGTGTGGTGTTGGTTTTGCAACAGCAGGCGTTGGTTGAATAGTTGGTTGAGTGACAGGAATGGCAAACGTGCTTGCCTTCCAAACATGAGTTTGTCAGGACTCTGGCTGCCATTGCACACAGGAGGAGTTGCGCGGTAGTTGGCTAAGAAGTCAAGTATTACTGCATCCCACACATGGCGGCAGGGGTTGGGTGCGATTGTTTCCACAGCACCCTTCAGCATCCCAATGAGCCGTTCCACTAGTCCATTATGCTGTGGGCTCGGGTTGTATGGTGTGATGTGACAGTGTTTGATGCCTCTGCTGGTCAAAAAATTGACAAACTCATGGCTGACAAACTGAGGACCGTTGTCACTGAGGATTTGAGCAGGGTGTCCATACCTTGCCAACAACTCCTTCAGTCAATTGATGATGGTGGTGCTGGTGGTGTCCTCTGTCCACAGCACTTCAGGATAACTTGACATGCAGTCGATCAAGACTACAGAGTATCCTCTTCCATCTGGCGCATTAGCCAAGCGGACAGTGATGTTAATTGCAAGCTCTGACCAGCGTTTGGTAGGTCGTGGTCGCTCCTGGACAGGCTGCTTGCTACACTCTAGCTACAGAACAAGTACAGTTGGAAAGATTGTCATAGTCGATAATACAGATAGTATAGTCGATAGACTAATCGATAGTCATGAACCAGAGTTCGAGCGGGACCTGAAAAGTCAGGGAGTCATGGAAAAGTCAGGGAATTTGGTGTCCAGTCAGGGAAAATTTGATAGCAGTAGTATCATCTCTCGCCCAAAGGGCCCCGTCAGGCTGTTGGGCCGGTTTTATCCTCAGTTTTTTCGATTTTTCGAAGGCCTAGGGGCCCAGAAAAACTAAAATGCGAAAAACTTCACAGCCAGCCGCCTCAATTAAGTATGTTTTATTATGACAGCCCATGCCTGAAGGGTACTTGACTTCTGGCTGCCAGCCTTTAGCAAGCCAGCCGAATTTAGTTTGGAACCTATTGAGGGGGCTTGGGACCTGTTGACGCATGGTACCTATAGTCGCTTGGGACCTATTGACACCCAATCCGAGCCAGGCCATTAAGCATGTGACAACGCACACCTGCGAGCGTTTTCTGCAAGCGAAAATTAATCACTATACCGTAGGAGGGTAGCGGAGAGGAGACGGTATAAACAATATGATTATACAGCGCATTTTTGCACCACCACAGTTTCACTAGAACACACAAACCAACGTCAATCAACATACACATCCACAACATACATGTAACAGGTCATCCGCCGATGGGGGGAGGGGGGTCTGGCGCCGGCCGGGGGGGTCTGAGCCAAAATTTTGGGGGAGGGGGGTGGGCACTAAAAAACGCTCAAAAATCGAGAAAAATCGCAATTTTTTGGCTAAAAATTGCCAAAAATCGCTAATTTGGGCTGAAATACAGCTAAAAATTGCTGTTTTGCAGGCGATTTTGGCAATTTTTGTGTGTGGAAGTGTAAAAAATTGCAAAAATTTGCTCGAAAATTTACTTGCCAGAAAAATCGGAGGGGGGGGGGTCGGTGAAATCGTCTCGGGGGGGGGTCCCCATCTGGGGGGTCTGGCCTAAGTCGGGTGGGGGGCAGACCCCCCCTGTTACATGTATGATCCACAAAATATATAATCAATAAGCAGTAAAATATATATGCATGGATCGGGGCACACGGTGGCGCGGACGCGTTCATCATACCACCCTTGCCAGAAATTTTGGCGACCTTTCTTTGGAAAGTGGGCAATAGAGATTTGGCGACTTGTCGGCTATATAGCAGCTCGCATCATACCCTCCATGTTTTCCCGGTGCATGTACGAACGAATAAGTTCAGTTCCAGAGTGACTGATTCGAGGCGCCTATTTTCTTCCGGCTTGGTTTGGAGTTTGCTTGAATGGTGGGGCGGCCTGTAACCAACTTCTTGACGTTCGTCTTGACAGTAGAGTTGAAAATGAGATAGATGCACGGGTTACAGGTGCCATTGACCTTGTGCCAGAGACTGACAAAGATGGCACCCCAGACAGAGTGCTTAGGAACGAACCAAAAGAACAGAGCCAACGACTGGAGGAAAGAACTGATCAGAAAGCCTTGCAGCAACAGACTCCGCTAGCTTTTAGCCGATTCACTGCTAATGCGCTTGTAGCTCGTTTGGCCCAAAATATTCACGCTGTTTTTGATGTTACGGATGTGAATAAAGCTTGCCAAGTAGAGAAACATGGTAATAGGCGGCATAAAGCAAGATATAAAGAACAGTGGTAGCAGTGGGTAGATGCCGCCGCTGCACTCAAAGAAATAGGCCAGCTTCTCATAGCTGAACTGCATTTGACAGCCCCCTGCGTAAATCTGCGCCGCCAAAACGAAACTCAAACACCAGCAGAAGCCAGCGGCGTAGTGCGTGCGCTTTTCAAACAGAGAAAACTCCATAAACGGCCATACAAACTGACAGAACCGCTGGAAAGCTATCAGAAAGGTTTGAAAGAAGAGAGAGCTGCTTAGAATAGGAAGGCAGATCAGAATCAGATGTTCAATCAGATGCGGATAGAACGGACGACCCAGAAAAGCGAGCAGATTGTTGAAGAGCAAGCTATAGAGCAAACCACCGATGTCACTGAGCGCTAAATGTCCAGCCAGCAAGTAGAAACTATTTTTGAAGTCCGTCCGGAATCGCAGTACCGCCATCACAACCAGAGCGTACATAGTCTAGCACCATTTCCAAATGAAGAGCACGAGTAACGGCACAAGTCCACAAACAGATCCACACCTTTGCCCGCTTCTCAGAATTTTGAACGAATAAGGGGCCAAGATAGTCTATGCCCACCGTCTGAAAAGGGGGGTTTTTTTTGGAGTACTTTAAGAGCCAGTTTTTCTAGGAATCGACTTTTGCTCCTTAACCTCCGGACAAATCTCAACTTTTGGTCTCCGATTTGGCTAAAATTTTGTATTTTGGTTTAATTTGACCTAAAAAGACATTTTATCACCTTCCCGGCCATTTTTGAGAGGGTCACTTTTTCGGTCCAACCTCAGCTTTCGGCTTATAACTCGGGAAGAAATGAACGTAGAAACTTGGGCATTGCATTTTTAGAATCAGAAGAGCGTTCTCTTTCAAACGATACCCTACTCGACCAGATTTCTGACAAAAATTGTTTTTCGAATCCCTTCCGGACCCGATTTGACCCCCCTAAAACCCCGAGTCCGAACTTTTTATTTCACGGAAATGTAGCGCTATCTATTCGCTTTCGAACGCAGAAAAAAAATCGAGAAAAAAAGGGGGTCAAATTGAGTTTTTGGGTCTTGAAGTTGAAAATCCGTGAAATTTTATATAAATTTGCCTTTCAGCATACATACATACACTGCCAAGAACAGACCTTGGTCAATTGTGGACCGATGTCCAAGATTTCTGTCATACATATTGCACGGTATCTCTTGCATACCTTGCACAATTCTGGACTTGCTTAATGCTTTCTGACGCGAGTTAGCTTGCTTCTTGGTGTCATTTAAGAGTCAGTCTCTGATTCGATCCAGTCTTGCCCCTAATCCCTATGTCAAGTTGAAAATCGAACTTTTGTGTAGAGAGCTGTGCTTTGGTGCACTAATAGACATTCATGAGTTATGTTAAACCTGCAAAGGGTTTATGGATTTGACGCTCCATTCCCAAGATAGATGCCATAAAAATAGGGCCACTAACCATGGGACCAAAACTTCCAACTTGTACTTCTTTTATACTATAATAAGAGTTGGGACTAAAAAATTGGGGCTTTTAGATAACTTTTAGAGCAGATTAAAAAATTTGGTCCAAAATAATTTTTAGGCAAAAATTTTTTCGACCACATTCGGCGGGCCCTAGATTGTCTGGAACCCCTAGGCCGACTTTTGTATTTCATAAATTTGTAGCACTATCAATTTGCTACAGGCTGGTGTAAACCATATATGGCTACGGCCCGTGGTTTGTGAGAAATTCGCTTCTGAAAGCCCAAATTCATACAGAAGGCTCTTGTTTTTTTGCTATGCAAAACATGGTTTTGATAAATTTAATGGATATTTCTTACGAACCATAGGCGTAGCCGTATATGGTTTACACCAAATTGTCGCAAATTGATAGCGCTACAAAATTATGTAATAAAAACAGCATAGAGGTGTTGCAGACGAGCTAGAGCCGGCTAGTGGTCGAAAATTTTTTGTTCAGTGATTGTTCATGTTACGTATGTATACAACTTACGTCCGTTCCAAGTTAGAGTAGGCAACAGAAGTATGGAATCCATACCTATTGCAAGATATCAATTTGCTTGAAAGGGTCCAGCGTCTTTTTACTCGCCGGCTACCTGGTATGAAAGATTTTCGATATATGACGAACGCTTGGAGATTTTGGACTTAGAAGTCCTTAGAAGAGCGCAGAATTGAACGTGATTTAGTCATGGTCTATAAGATATTTTGTGGTTATGTGGAGGTTCCTTTTGACAGTTTTTTGAACTTTCACTTGGTACTAATACTCGTGGTCACAGCGGCAAGCTATTTGTCAAGCGATTTCGGTAAGATATAACAAAAATTTTTTTCGCAAATCGTGTTGTTCCAATTTGGAATGCTCTTCCTGAAGAAGTTGTAAGTGCTCCTTCAATCTCGGCATTTAGGGTAGGTTTAGCAAAAGTTGAATTAAAAGGATACTTGAGGGGTAGGGTATTTGAAGCCGGTCAACCGGCCCAGCCCGCCCGCATCTGATTCGATCCATGTTCTTTTTTGTTTGCTGTTGTTTTTTTCTTTGTCCTGCCCCGATTGTTTGTTGACGATTTGGACGTATAAACTTTTCTTCTTCTTCTTCTTCTTCAAAAATTATTTTGGACGAAAAATTCTAAATCTACTCTAGAACCTGAAAGCTCCAATTTTGAGGTCCCAACTCTGATAGTAAGCCTGAAATCTGACATTGAAGATTTGCTGCAAAACTATAGAACTTCACATGTTTTTGGGTATTTGGAAGCGAATTTCTCACAAACCACGGGCCATAGCCATGGCAGGTCAGGTCTAAACCAGACTGTAGCAAATTGATAGTGCTACAAATTTATGAAATACAAAAGTCGGCCTAGGGGTTCCAGACAATCTAGGGCCCGCCGAATGTGGTCGAAAAAATTTTTGCTCAAAAATTATTTTGGACCAAATTTTTTAATCTACTCTAAAAGTTATCTAAAAGCCCCAATTTTTTGGTCCCAACTCTTATTATAGTATAAAAGAAGTACAAGTTGGAAGTTTTGGTCCCATAGTTAGTGGCCCTATTTTTATGGCATATATCTTGGGAATGGAGCGTCAAATCCATAAACCCTTTGCAGGTTTAACATAACTCATGAATGTCTATTAGTGCACCAAAGCACAGCTCTCTACACAATAGTTCAATTTTCAACTTGACATAGGGATTAGGGGCAAGACTGGATCGAATCAGAGACTGATTCTTAAATGACACCAAGAAGCAAGCTAACTCGCGTCAGAAAGCATTAAGCAAGTCCAGAATTGTGCAAGGTATGCAAGAGATACTGTGCAATATGTATGACAGAAATCTTGGACTTCGGTCCACAATTGACCAAGGTCTGTTCTTGGCAGTGTATGTATGCTGAAAGGCAAATTTATATAAAATTTAGGCAAATTTATATAAAATTTCACTGATTTTCAACTTTCAAAGCCCAAAAACTCAATTTGACCCCCCCCCATTTTTTTTCTCGATTTTTTTTCTGCGTTCGAAAGCGAATAGATAGCGATACATTTCCGTGAAATAAAAAGTTCGGACTCGGGGTTTTAGGGGGGTCAAATCGGGTCCGGAAGGGATTCGAAAAAACATTTTTGTCAGAAATCTGGTCGAGTAGGGTATCGTTTGAAAGAGAACGCTCTTCTGATTCTAAAAATGCAATCCCCAAGTTTCTACGTTCATTTCTTCCCGAGTTATAAGCCGAAAGCTGAGGTTGGGTCGAAAAAGTGACCCTCTCAAAAATGGCCGGGAAGGTGATAAAATGTCTTTTTAGGTCAAATTAAACCAAAATACAAAATTTTAGCCAAATCGGAGACAAAAAGTTGAGATTTGTCCGGGAAGAGTCGATACTTAGAAAAACCGGCTCTTAAGAATCAACAATCGAATTCCATTTTTTAGGAAAAAATTATTTTGCCATTTTTTCCCTTTTTGACCCCCCTAGCTCCTCTGGAACCACCGTTTTATGTTAGCTCTAGGGCTCCAACTTACAGTAGGGATGGGCAAGCTACGTCCGGCTGCGCCATTTCGAAAATACAAAAATACGGCCAAAATATGGTCCGAAAACGGTTTTCGCAACTTCAAGCGCAAATTCTTTTTTATGTTCAGTTATTGATGGTAGGAAGTGATGTACTTATATGAAACAGAGTACGAGCTATCGAAAAAGATTCATTTTGAACCATAATTCTGCCGTTAAAGGGCATTTTTCTCTCAAAAACTGAATTCGTCGTTTTTCAACGTCCATTTTCTGTTGAAAGGAGAGTTTATTCAAATTGGTTTCAATCGGATTTGAAATCAGCGTAACATGTTACCTACATATACTGTATAGCACCGCCCTTTTTCTTAGCGCAGTTTGACGCGGTCGCCACAAATTGGATTCTTTCTTAACTACTGAAAATCGGATTTTTCGTGGATTTTTTTCGTGTTCCTGATTGTTGTGAAAACACGACAAATTTGGCGAAAGGGTTTCAATCGGTTCTGAGTACAGTAGACTTCAGGCTTTCGAATGATACAAGAATTGGCTCTCTGCTGTTTGTCGTTAACCCCACAAACGGTGTTGAAGTTTATGTAACTCTAAATTTTTCCCATTTCAGTATTTTATTTTGTGCAGCGCTTGCAATCATACATTGTCGCATTAATTTAGCTGTGTTACGGATATTCACGGCCTTCTAGTAGATTTTAAACAATCAAGAGGGTTGCATCTTCGTAAATCGTGCCACAGAAAATCAGTCCCAGTTCAAACGTGCGACCAAATGCTAATTACTAAACTGCGCGGCTCACACAAAAACTGTTTTAAACACGAACTTCTCTAATTCTTCATGAAATCAAGTGCGGTTTTTTGCGTAATTTATCGCATCCGGTCATGCTGTCGTCGTTTTAGCACAAACTTTTTCTTGTAGCGCGAGTTATTCAAATATATTGGCCATAATAAAAATGGTACCAAGTGTGCCATAGAAAAGTCCTTCGCAGGCGGCTGTCATTAAATCGCATTTTTTCTAATCGAAATCGAATGCGGTTTTTTGCCTGAATTGTCATATGCGGTCATGCTATCGGCCCTTTTAGCATATTTTCGTTAAAGTAGCGCGAATTATTAAAAATGGTCGCCCATACCTACCGTACTTACAGCCCTCTACGCCAAACTTTCAATTTTGGGTCTGAATAGGGCAAAGGGCCAAAACTCGGTCGAATCGGAGACTATACTCTTAATACTGCTAGTTACGACTCAATTACATTAATTGTTTCAATAGTAAATCACGAACGGCTTCAGTATAGTATAAGATCCTGTGCTTGCAACGATTAGATAATTGTTATGTCTACGTATAGTTTTAGTGACATATTTGCAACTGAAAATATTATATTATGACAAACAAAGATTCTAAAAAGGAATGAAATATTTTTGTGATATAGTTTATCTCTGCTGACGGGTTCAATCCACGTAAGAACCGCTATCTCTAGAGTAGAAGAAACAGAATTTTGAACGGAAAATAAAGTCGGCCTGCTGTTTGTGTGAGAAGCTGATGAACTTGGTGGCACTATAGTAGAACATTTTTCTGAAAAAATTTATGCCGACATTCAATGTACATGGTAAAATGTGATGAGGAGTACAACTTAGCTGACAAAATAAGATTTTGTAACTGAGTCATAACCGTAAAAGGCACTGCAATCATTAGAAACAAAAACCGCAACTTGTCATTTTTCACTTTTGCTTATATACCTTAGTCTGGACCAGGGGCGTGGACCAATCCAAATAAGCTAACCATCAAAAGACGCAGCGGACCGTGTCGATTCATTTGACAGCAGAACGGACTCAATGCGATCATTTTTGCGCAAGAAACAGACCAAAAACTGTCAAAAATTCAGCTCTCAAATCGTACAAAAAAGAAAAATCGAAAATGAACACCATATTGCCGATATGCTACAAGCGCATGTAATGCACCAAATGAAAGGTCTTGATGTGCTCTAAAAATCGAATTCAGCAGATATGCAAATTTGTTTTTCGTTAGCGAGAAAACCGATCTTCTTTCTGACATACTTTTTCCCGATAGTCGGGTAATGCTGATACTGGAGGTCCTACAGTGGATTGCTTGGATTGCCCAGCGCCCCGGTTGTGTTATTAGCATTCTGCGTTCAATTAGGAGTGTTTTCGTGCATGAACCAGCTAAATCTGTCAACCGCGAAGTGAACTATGGCCTGAAAACTACTCAGGAATAAGTGGCAAAAACGGCCAAATTCGACTGCTTCACTCTCAGACATCTAGTGTTGGCGCCGGAAGGCGTAGAACGATGGTGATGCATGGAAACTGTAGATCTCGTCACGCTCGCTGCGTCGTCACGGTTGGCGCATTGACCTAAGATCAAAATTGCAAAAATGGCAACGTTTCCCGTTTAGGTATAAAATCGAATAATAGAGCCGAGTCGCTAAAATTTGAATTTCGCGCGCAAACAATGTTCCATGGCGGCGTTGTGTAGCTCATTTGAAAGCCAACGCAAAGACCTATCAAACGGTGGGTAACACGCCTGGATTGGTTAAGGCACACCATCGGTACGTGCGCTGAGCTTGATGGCGCCCATCATATTTTGAGATTTGTTCCGGTCGGACCCCCCTGGTCTGGACCCTCTGAGTTTGGGTTCACTCCCTTCCAGACCTGAACCTGAGCTACTGTTATTTGGGATTTTATTTTCAGGATCCGATCCGGTATGGGTAGGTATCCGAAAAAAATTTGAAAGCGGGCCAGCGTGCCAAAGCCCGCAAAAATGTATTACTGACAGTATATTCGTAACAAATAGTATGTTTATATTTGGCATATTTCAACCTGAGAGCGAATAGGAACACTTTTAAACACCAAGGCAAAATTATGAAACGCACATTTCGAGGAGTGTAAGAGATTTGGTACGGTAATTTTACCATTTGGCTGCCCTGCTCACCACAGTACCTTTTCATAGTGGTCCGGTTTGCAAGATGCAACTACGTATGCTGTTATTCACCGCCGACCTTGTGCTTGACTTGTCAGTCCTGATACAGTATATTTTCGTAGGCGGCTAGCAAGTGTTAATTACGATACGAATGCGCGCTAACGAAGCTTAGAGACCAGCTGAAAAACAGAACGCTTGCTCTGAGCTCTCATAGCAACCACCTGTGCGAGGTCGCATACAGTGAGCAATTATCTTTGTGCTCACTGCCATATTTGATTAGATAAATTGAATTTCTGCAAACATAGCGCTGCCGTCGCAATTAATTAAAACAGCAGTTCTAATGAACTGATTTATTTGAAAATAAACAAGTCACAGTTTCAAACTAAGGGGTCGCTTCTGCCAGAAAGAAGCACGTGTCTTTCCGCCTGGTAGTTGTCGGCCAAAATGTGCCACAAAGAAGAGCCGAGCCAACATATAGCCGACGGATCGCGATCCGTTGGCAAAAAGAGAGTTAGTTTTATTCAGTCAAACCGCTCTGTCCACTACTACACCTGTATGTGCCATGTTTGACTGAACAAAATACGGCAAATTTTTCGTAAAGAGACGATCAGGTCGGGCCGATTATCCTGACGCATGCCAGGTTTGTAAGATCCGACTCGGATCTTAACCGGATATGCTGAGACAATTGATGGAACGTCTTATTAAGACTAGAACCTGTATCGGTCGGCCCAAATGGGCGACGTTGCGACACTTGCGTCACAGAAAAACAACACAGATTAGGGACAGGCGGCTGGCCGGGCAGTCAAGCCCCAATAATCAAACTTTCACCTCTGACACTTTCGGCCGTTGTCAGATTGCGACCAATTTCTCAGCAAAATGGCACTCTCCAAATACTGCTACTACGTTTGGTTCTTATTATTGGCTTTGTTTGCGTTGGTAGCTAATTCCAAAGAGTTGATTGTTCTGTCAGCGCCGTCGATCCTGGACGCGCAGTACCACGACATTTTCTACGATTTAATCAACTTTCAAATAAGACTGGCCAAATCGATACTGGGCAAGGATGACGTGGTGGTGTTGGCCGACAAAAGCACCGTTCCCTACCTGACTGGCAGGTCGCATAAGGTCAGAGAACGATTGTCCAGATCGCTTCTGCTGGAGGCTAAACTTTATGACCTCAGATTGCGACCATTCGCTCCTTTTTTCATGAAAGATGAAGCCGTCAAATTTGAATGCAGGTAGTAAGGCTTAGTATAGTAAAACAAAAATTACAAATAAAATACTAATTGGTAGTATGTAAAATAATAGTAAAAAGTAAAATTAAGAGCCAATAGTAAAATAAATTACCAAAGGGTGTTAATAGTAAAATGGAAATCTTACTACTATTCTACTAGTTTTTGGTGAATTCCAGCCAAAATCTTGATCAATTTTGCACAAAAAGATGTGTAGGTCCCTTTTGTCAGTCAAATTTCACACATTTTTTGTCTATAAAGTTTTAGAGAACTTCGTATCATGATCAAATTTAGCAACTATTTGGACTAAGGTCAATTATTTACAAAATCTTACAAAATGATTCAAAATTCCACATTATGACTTGTAAGATCGTAGTAAAATAGTTGCAAAATTAGTAAAATTAATAGTAAAATCGGAGCTCCTTAGTAGTAAAACAAAAGTAAATATCAAATTGTTGGGCTGAATGAATTCCTAGTAAATTTAGTAAGTACCGGGTTTTTCGGTAAAAACGCCCATGGGCGTTTATTTAGTTTTGGCACTTTTCACAGATTCAGTTCTAATTTAAGAGTCAGTCTCTGGACCAATCGAGTTTTAGTATTCAGACCCAAAATTGAAACTTTGGCCTAGAGAGCTGTAAGTTGGTACACTAATACATATCGATAGGTTATGTAACCACCGCAAAGGATTTCCCGATTCGACGCTCCACGCTCGAGATACGGCCGTCTGAAAATCGGCTCGCTTAACTATGGGACAAAAATTTCGAACTTGAATTTCTTTCCTGCTAAAACCAGTTGGGACCTAGAATTTGGAGATTTTACGTAACTTTTAGAGTACTTTAAGAATTTTTGGTCGGTTTTCGATTTTGACGAAAAAATTTTTTTCGACCCCCTTCCCGCCCCCTAGCTCGTCTGGAACCCCCCTATATGGGTTTTTTTATTTCAGATTATTGTAGCGCCATTTGTTGGCTACAGATCGGTGCCAAGCACGATAGCCCACGGCCCGGGGTTTTGGAGTAAATTGACTTCAAATGGCTGAAAATCGCATTTTTTTTTCCAGTTTTACTGTGGAACAAAATTTCGAACTTGAATTTCTTTCCTTCTAATAACAGTTGGGACCTAGAATTTGGAGATTTTACGTAACTTTTAGAGTACTTTAAGAATTTTGGGTCGGTTTTCGATTTTGAGGAAAAAAATTTTTTTCGACCCCCTTCCCCCCCCTAGCTCGTCTGGAACCCCCCCTTATGTGGGTTTTTTTATTTCAGATTATTGTAGCGCCATTTGTTAGCTACAGATTGGTGCCAAGCACGATAGCCCGCGACCCGGGGTTTTGGAGTAAATTGACTTCAAATGGCTGAAAATCAGATTTTTTCCAGTTTTACTATGGGACAAAATTTGCGATTTTCAGCCATTTGAAGTCAATTTACTCCAAAACCCCGGGCCGTGGGCTATCGTGCTTGGCACAAATCTGTAGCTAACAAATGGCGCTACAATAATCTGACATAAAATTACCCACATAGGGGGGGGGGGGTCCAGTCGAGATAGGGGGGAAGGGGGTCGAAAAAAATTTTTTTCGTCATAATCGAAAACCGACCAAAAATTCTTAAAGTACTCTAAAAGTTACGTAAAATCCCCAAATTCTAGGTCCCAACTGTTTTAGCAGGAAAGAAATTCAAGTTCGAAATTTTGACCAATAGTAAAACTGGAAAAAATGCGATTTTCAGCCATTTGTAGTCAATTTACTCCAAAACCCCGGGCCGTGGGCTATCCTGCTTGGCACCAATCTGTAGCTAACAAATGGCGCTACAGTAATCTGGAATAAAAAACCACATACGGGGGTTCCAGACGAGCTAGGGGGCGGGAAGGGGGTCGAAAAAATTTTTTTCGTCAAAATCGAAAACCGACCAAAAATTCTTAAAGTACTCTTAAAATTACGTAAAATCCCCAAATTCTAGGTCGCAACTGTTTTTAGCAGGAAAGAAATTCAAGTTCGAAATTTTGTCCCATAGTAAAACTGGAAAAAAAAATGCGATTTCAGCCATTTGAAGTCAATTTACTCCAAAACCCCGGGTCGCGGGCTATCGTGCTTGGCACCGATCTGTAGCCAACAAATGGCGCTACAATAATCTGTAATAAAAAAACCCATATAGGGGGGGGGGGGTTCCAGACGAGCTAGGGGGGCGGGAAGAGGGTCGAAAAAAAATTTTTTCGTCAAAATCGAAAACCGGCCAAAAATTCTTAAAGTACTCTAAAAGTTACGTAAAATCCCCAAATTCTAGGTCCCAACTGTTTTTAGCAGGAAAGAAATTCAAGTTCGAAATTTTTGTCCCATAGTTAAGCGAGCCGATTTTCAGACGGCTGTATTTCGAGCGTGGAGCGTCGAATCGGGAAATCCTTTGCGGTGGTTACATAACCCATCGATATGTATTAGTGTACCAACTTACAGCTCTCTAGGCCAAAGTTTCAATTTTGGGTCTGAATAAGGCAAAGGGCCAAAACTCGATCAGTTCAGAGACTGACTCTTAAATAAACGCCCAGGAGCGGCTATTTGGAAAGTACTGTACATGAGCGTTTATTTGGAAATGACAGCTGCTTTCTGGCCGACAGCTGCCTGTCTCTGATTTGAATTTTTGGACTGATTTTTCAACAAAACCTAACAACAGAGTGCTTCGTTAGTGGAACACGTGCTTTTTACCCTATTTTTTTCGTTTTATCCAAGTTTTCATCCTATTTTTTATCTTTTCCACAACAAAATATTTTATCTGAATAATCATCCATGGGCGCATATTTGGAAAGGCTTTCCAAATAGACGCACAGGGGGCCACTATTTGGGGGGCGTTTATACGGAAAAACCCAGTAGTAAAACAAGACCCATTAGTAAAATAACAGTATGTAAACCTCGTTTCGTACGTATTGTTTGTTGTGTCTTGTGCTTTGTAAATCTCTCTGTTTGTTTGATTTCTCTCAGTTGCAATCAGCGATAATCAGGGAGGATTTTTAGGCTAATCAGAAAATGGCTAGTATGTTTAACGATTAGATGCATAATCTCATAACTCTGTGAAGAAGCACCTCTGAAAGTATTGTACGTACAGTACAATATGAACAGGGCCCATCAAAAAACAACTCAGCCGATTTTTTACTGAAACAACCGTAGATCTCACGCAATTTGAATGAATACCTTTTTGAATGAAAGATAGACAAATTCTTGAAAGAATGGTGAAATTTTTATCATGATACTCTGGTTAGTTTCTGGCATATTTGCCCTCAAAATTGGAACAGAGCTCTTGGCAATTTACAAGAGCGATTTTATTATTCCATTGCACTTCGTAAATAAAACAGATTCCTACTTCTGATGCTGAGGACTCACGACGAGGCTTTATACTAAGGACACATTCGGTTACTTTACCAGTAAAGTCTCGTTAGTCCGCAGCAGTAGGAATCTGTCTTATTACGAAGTGCAACGGAAAAACTAAAATCGCTTTTGTTCATTGCGAAAATCTCCGTTTCGACTTTGAGGGCAAATATCTCAGGAACCAAGCAGAATAGCCTAATAAAAATTGTAACAATCCTTCAAGAATTTATCTATCTTTCATTCAAAAACGAGTTTAATTAAATAATACGTTCAGATTACAGTTGATTTGATACCGTAAAAATCTGCTGGGTTGTCTTTTTTTACGGACCCTGTCTTCCACAGATGTATATAGACATCTACTACAGTATAAGTGGTGCATTTTAGTTTGCGAGGTCAGGACCCGTTGGCGAATCGCGAGAGCGACCAGGCAATGAAGCACTTTCTGCAGCAGTCTGGAATCAAAGTTGAAAACGTCGAAAATCGTTTAGCACTGTGCGGCGGTGATGTGGTCCACAACGACCACGACATCGCCTTCATTGACGAATTAGCTCTGCTCAACAACGGACGCACCTTTCCCGCCGGAACAGTTACATGGCGACTGTTGAAGCTGTTTAAACAGGTTTCACAGTTTTCATCTTTAAGCCCAACTTCGTTCAAACACGTATTTGTAGCAGGACGTTCGACTAATAAATGAACCTGATATTTTAGCTCTTTTCCACATTATAGAAACCTTCCCCACAGTGTTTTTGGAAAATCGAAAATCTTCAAAATTGTCATTTCAACAGTTTTGCGAAAAAACTAACATTTTGTCATGTATGTTTTTGAAATTCTCTAATTTTAGAGCCCTTTGGGCTATAATGGTGCCCAGTCA
>JASANB010001445.1:0-15026 GCA_030248155.1 Sabatieria punctata
AGAGTTCTAGATATAATATGGAGGTTTCAGTTGCGCCAACAGGCGATTGACGCGTTCCCCGTTGTAGGCCATAGTAGGCTGGCGCTGCCAGCGGCCGCGGGCAGTGTGTTTGTTTTCCGCCTTGGCAGCAG
Source organism: Sabatieria punctata (assembly GCA_030248155.1). Classification (NCBI taxonomy): domain Eukaryota; kingdom Metazoa; phylum Nematoda; class Chromadorea; order Araeolaimida; family Comesomatidae; genus Sabatieria; species Sabatieria punctata. The sequence continues at coordinate 132 of JASANB010001445.1, forward strand.
GCAGTCTAGCTTTCTTTTGGTTAGTAGCAAGTCGATTGCTGTTCGTTTTTTCCCAGATAAGATAATTTTGTGCCTTCTCTCCTCAGACTGACGATAACACGCTCAGCTTTCCTTTCTGCCTAGCTGGCATAGGTAGAGATATCACCTCATTTTCGGTAACTTTTACTGCCTTTTTGCTTTTCGGCTGTTATTATTGACAGCCATCCTACCGTCACTGCTGGCCGCTGCTCGTCGCTGCTGGCCGCTGCACGCTGCACGTCGCTGCTGGCCGCTGCACGTCGCTGCTGTTGCTGCCAGCCACTGCTGCGGCCGGTCGGCCGCCAGTGTGTCTTGTTTTGTGTTTGTCAGCAGGCGGCCTCCCTTCTTTCATTCTTTGTTTCCTCCCTCCTCCCTTCTTTAGGCGGCCTCTCTTCTTTCTTTGTTTCCTCCCTTCTAGGCGGCCTCTCTTCTTTCTTTGTTTCCTCCCTTCTAGGCGGCCTCTCTTCTTTCATTCTTTGTTTCCTCTCTTCTTAATGCGGCCTCTCTTCTTTCTTTGCTTCCACCCTTCTTTTTAGTGATGACGAGTTGATTAGTGTTCTTTTTTGTCTCAGTTAAAAAACTATTAATGATGATAAGATGTTCTTGGTTTCCTCGTTGGTAGATAAGTTCCTTCGTTCGATCGATAGGCAGCTATCGCTCATATCGAATACAGTCATGTCTCGTTTATCCGGACCTCGTTAATCCGGATATTCGCCTTCCGGACAAGATTAGGCCGGGTCCCAATTCCCCCATGTTATATGACTCGTTAATCCGGATCCGGATTCGTTAATCTGGACAGAAGAATTAGGGTCCCAACTTTAATATTTGTGTGGTAAAGTGATTCGTTAATCAGGATTTGGTTAATTTGGACAAAATCCATGCGCAATTTTTCAATTCAGGTGTGAATTTTCAATTAAATAATTGGGTTTTAATTAGAAGGTACAGCTGCAGAATCTGATATGCAACTACGTACATTGTAACAAAAAGCTGTCATTTCGACCTTTTGACCTGAAAGACAGTGTTTTAGCTTTGATTCGTTAATCGGGAAAGTCGCTAATCCGGATAAAATTGGCCGGTCCCAACTTGTCCGGATTAACGAGACATTACTGTACTGCCTTTTAGTTTTCGTTTTCTTGTGAGCGAGCCGCTTTCTAATCTTGAAACTGGTTGGAATGCGGTCATGTATTTACAGATTAATGACGTGTCAGCGAGGGCTAGTCCGCAATGCCCACCACGTGCGTTGTTCCCGGTTGCAACACAGGTTACCGAACTGCAGAGAAAGTGCTAAGTGTGAGTCTGCACTTATTTCCGACTAGTCAGTCCATACTATACATAGGCCGGAAAAATGGGTTGGGGTGGTCAAAATCCGAAAATTTGCGGTTGGTCCTGCATGTTTGGGGTGGTGGCGATTTTGGTGGGTGGGGTCAGGAACAAAAGTCGGCTTCAGGTAGGTGGGTGGGATCGTTTGTGTGGGGTCGAGTCCAAGTTGGGGGGTTGGCAAACCTCCCCGGGCCCCCACGGCCCATGTATGGTCCATCCATGTAACAGGTGATGTGTCAGCTAGCGGTGAGGGGACAGGCTAAAAAACCGCTCAAAAATCACAATTATCGGCCAAAGTCGCAAATTTGGGCTCAAATGCCAAATCTAAACACAGTTTTGGTCACGTTCAGCTCGATCGCGGAGCCGGTGCCGGTTTTTGTTTTGTAAAAGAGGAAAACAGGGCCTCCTCGATGCGTAGCTTATGCTGATGCGTGTCTAGGGGTTATTTTTTGCTTTAACAGGGCCTCTGGTGCTAGTCTATACTGATGCGTATCTAGGGGTTCTCTTAATTATGAAAACGGCCCTCCGGAGCGTTTTCCGAGAGACAGAAAACCAGCACCGGGTCCGCGATTTAGCTCCACGTGTTTCGGTCAGGCAATTTTAGCAATTTCTTTACAGAAAAATCGGAGGGGTTGGTAAAACGTCTCGCCCGTGTTACATGCATAGTTAGTACTTATAACACCGATCGTGGGTTGAATCTCATCCACAATTTCGGAACGCACTCCATCCTTACTAAAAATACATGGACGTTCATGCTCTCAGATGTGAAAATGTACGTTATGCTTGAAAAATTTCAGATACTGTCTTGATGAGTTGGGCTACGCTTACGTTATGTTTGGAAAGTTCTCTTCTGATCCTGTCGAGTCCCGGTTTGGTTGGTACCGACAGCTCTCTGGAGGGAACTATTACATCAGTCTCCGCCAACTGCTTGAGAATGAGAAGAAGATCTGCGCAATTTCACTGCCGACATTTTCGAAGTGCTCATTGTAGGGCTTGAAGGATAAGTGTTTTAATGGTGTAATCGACTCAAGAACTGCAGACGAAGCGAAAGAGCCGAGTGCGACAGTTTCTACGCTGCTCGAAAAACTGCCCGGTGATGTCGCTTGCTCGGACGCAAATGTGATCTTTTATGTCACCGCCAGCTGTTCGTCGAGATTGTGATGCGTCTGATGGGGCAGGATTCCCAGATTCAGGATATTTTGGTGACTGAGCTTCGCTGTATCAATAATCATCACTTTGCCCACAGTCTGGTAACAAAGTTTTTAACTATATGTGCAATAACTTTGAGAAGCCTAGCTTTTAGTTCCGTAAAACCAAGTTCTAAGGTTAAGATTGCTAAGCTAAGACCCTGTGTGAGTCAGCTCTGTGGTTGTATTCCATTCCGCAACTTAGTAACGGCAGAATGGTTGTGTGTATTAGTGAGTGTGATAAGTTACTGTACGGTTCATATACTGCTTTATTATTAGCATTACTGTATTCTGGTCATGAATTACAGTTTAGAATTTTAGAGTTTGCGTTATCAGCTTCTATATTGGTGTTTCTGTCAATTTATTATGTTTGAAGTACGTTAAAACTTGACGCGTTGTCCTACTGCCTTAGTATTGATTTTGCATTTGGCCTACAATGGGTAACGGGTAAAATAAAGTGATCGCTCCATCTGTATCTCTAGATCTCTATGGTTTTGTCTGGCCTAATAGATGTGACTCTTGGCTACAATTCTATGCTAAATTCTGGGAACGCCTGAAAGTCATATGTGCGCCGTTTCCATAAAACAGTCGTGGGTGAGGGTGGTGCCCCGCGTTCCGTACCGCGATGGCCAGATGCGTGGTCGAACATGTGACGCGCTGGCCAGATGCACTGTTCGGTGTCAGCACATGTTCACCGGTATCTCGTGTAGGGCTCGCTCTTATTATTTGTTGTGATGTGACTTTATTCTTCTTCTGATAAAATGTAGGTACGTTTCACTTCATTTCTTGATTTGATTAGTTTTTTTTGCTACTGAGTTCTTAGAGTTTATCTATTATAAACTTTTCTTCTTCTTGGCGGCTGTAAGTAAGTAGATCCAACTCTTGCTCAAGGGATGAAATGAAACCGGAAGGCAAAACTGCATTTTTCGATCCCTAGCAAAACTTCACCGAAAATACCGACCCAAGCTGATTATTATTAAGATTTACCTACCAAATAGTTATTTATCCAATTTATTCAGTATGAAATTGTCCAGGACCACAATTTATGATTGTGACAAGGGCACTTGCGCTTATACTGTATATCCTCCTATTATCCGCCGCATGGCGGGGAATTCTTAATGAAACTTCTCCTAAGTCTAAGAAGGCTGAGCCTAAGCATAAGCCTAAGCCTAGACCTAAGGCTAAGCCTAAAACCGAGGCTAAAAGTTAGATTTGACATCGGGTGGGGCTAATGGGCCTTTTTGAATTCTCCTCTACGTGGCGGATAATTGGAGCATATTTACGGGCGAATGTGAGGACACAAAATGTACACGATGTCCTGTTTTCGACAGTAAACAAAGCTTTATAGAGGAAGTAGGTATTGTTTCAAGGTTGTAGATTTAATTATACCTTAAAATAGAGACCTGCACAGGCCGATTTCAGCCCGTCCCCGGGGTCTTCTGCCTCGGCTCAACGAGGCCCGGCCTAGTAAAGCTAAAATAGCCGAGTGTCTGTTGACATTGATGTACAGGGTGTCTCAAAAAAATGATCACATTTCGTTTTACTGCCATTTCCGTAAATTTTGACCAAATAGGCTGAAATTTGAACCATAGGTGCCAAAAGTCGGGCAATTTTATGTGTTAAAGTTTGGTGCACTAGGCTTGACTCAATCCCGAGAAATTTCAAAAAAAGTGAAATTTGGTAATTTCAATTGTGAAAGTCGGTCACCGAAAAATGGAAACATTTCCTTTTCCTGCATCTTTTCTAATTTTTGACGGAATTGGATGAAATTTGGAGTGTAAACGCAGAAGTTCAGGGTAATTCGTGTGTAAAAAGTTGACACATGAACTCCAACGCTATCGTTAAAGCTTAGGCGATAATGTAATGTAACGTTTTTTCGGTGACCGGCTTATGGTATTGAAATTACCAAATTTCACTTTTTTTGAAATTTCTCGAGAATTGGCCAAGCCTAGTGCACCAAATTTTAACACATAAAATTGCCCGAGTTGGGCACATACGGTCCAAATTTCAGCCTATTTGGTCAAAATTTGCGGAAATCGCAGTGAAAAGAAATGTGATCATTTTTTCGGTGACCGGCTTTCACTATTGATTTAACAAATTTCACTTTTTTTTAAATTTTTCGGGAATGAGTCAAGCCTAGTGCACCAAACTTTAACACATAAAATTGCCCGAATTTGGGCACCTATGGTCCAAGTTTCAGCCTATTTGGTCAAAATTTGCGGAAATGGCAGTAAAAAGAAATGTGATCATTTTTTTGAGACACCCTGTATTATCGCTTATTTTAGGTCGTTCGTGACCATAAACATACCAGTGCACGATTTATAGCATGTGTCCTTCGCCGTCCAGACAAGATTTGATTGGGACTCAATTTTCCTTTTATTTTATGTCAATAGTGAAAATGTGATTTTTTCATGCACATCCAAAGCGCGAAAACCAAATCGTTCATTCTTTTAAACAGAAGCCAGTCTGTCATACGTACTCATACAGTAAGAAAGCCATGCATAATAGCAGCTGTACCCAATAACAATACTATGCTCTGTACGGCCGGGACAGTTGGTGTAATGGTTTAGGCCGCAAAGCCCTATGCGCGTGGTCAGTGTTGCCAGGTACTAGGCAGTCCAGTATACTACCGCCAGCTCAAAATTATTCTACTATACACTACAATTTTCGACAATATACTAATACTACGTTTGCATACTACGCAGCAAAACTGTCAGATCAAAGGTTTAAAGCATAGAAATCTGTTATGTAATTCTGACAGCAATGGCAGAAGCGTTTTTTAATTTCGACTCAAAGAGTTTTTACACAAGCTAAAGTTTCAATGACTTTACCAGTTTGCATATGGTTTATACTTCCCGTTCCCCCCAGGGGTAAGCAAGTTCAAATTAGATGGAAGTGGCTTCGATTCGACTTTTAAAAATACATGGGCTGGGGGCCTTACGATCCCAATCCGGCCAAGGCCCTCATCAAGCATACAGATTGCGTAAGAGCAAGCACACGGATTGCGTAAGAGCAAGCAACAGGTTTCGAACCTACAAACAACCACTGCGGATGCCGGGCCGCCGTGACTCAAGGCAGCGAGCCAACCACTGAGCCAGCGACTACGACTACGCATCATTTGGCAGTCGGCGTTTCGCACCTCCTTGTCGACGTAACGCACCTAATTGTAGGCGGAGTTTAGTGATACGAAACTACTGTATTTTGTCTTCCATAACCATAGGCATGAGTTTGCTTGCACAACAGAGCAAGAGGCATGCCTACCTGACCTCACACATGACATGGGTAAACGATGGCTAAGGAAGCATTTCTCGATTACAACTTTTGATTTTGTCGACTTTACAATAAGTTGATTTAGATTTTGTTCTGGCCTTTCAAACCTTATGCGTCCACTGGTTGAGTCCTCAACCAGTGTATCGTCTCCGTACTCAGCTGGAGATGTTTTATTAGCTGAACCAGTTCAACGTAAACGTAGTTTCACCGCTCGCGTGTTGTGCAACTTTAGTTTTCCTGCTTTACAAATACTGGTTGCAAAGTTTGCGTTTGGAAAGTTGGCAACCATGCAGGTTACGAACAGATGTCGTTTTATTATTTGAAATTATTAAAGGATTTGTCAGTGATACGGAGAACTTTTTGAATTAGTACATAGAACAGGCATAAACATACTGTAACTCCATAAAGATTGGATATGGACAAACCATAAACAACGACGTTCAAAAATTCAATTTTCAATCCCCAAACCCTGCGTCGTTCGTTTAACCACCACCCGAACGTCGCAGTTAGTGGCAGGGCTGTTGGGTCGGTTTTTTTCCTCGGTTTTTTTCGTTTTTTTTCCAAAAAAAACCGGTTTTTTTCGGAGGGGCTCGGAAAAAACTAAAATGCGGAAAAAACTCAAGCAAGTTTTTAATGGAAATAGGCACAATAACTGGTTAAATTCGCTTCAAATGCTGTGAATTTACGTTAATAGAAGCTTTACAAGCATCTCCGTTGCATAACTTAGCTGTTTTTCGGAAAAAATACCGGTACCATTTTCAGGCAACTTTTATTATTGTATTTTTTGTGTTTAAAATCAAATTACTGCTCTAAAAGATAAAATTAGTGCATTTTGCAATAAGACTCACGCTATGTCGTTGAATTCTGCAATAAAAAGCGATTGTTAAAAATTTTTTCCTGTCATCTCGGAAAATAACTTTTGGAAAAAAAACCGAAAAAACTGAAAAAAAAACCGGCTTGAGTTTTTTCCGGAAAACAAACAGCCCTGGTTAGTGGTTGGCCGAAGTTTGGTCATTTCTTCTCTTTTAGAGTGATCTGTAGAATAATTAGCTTCGTATTTATTTGGTTAAAATTCCAGCTACCTACGGCCATTCCAGCTTATACATAGCGTCTGATTTTGAACATATAAAAAATGTACAATGTAGTAGTCAGCAAGTTTGATTGTGTTCTTTTTTGTTAGGTGTTCCGATTTGAGTCACCAATCTATACCGTTGCTATTACCGTGTATGATTCTGTGATTGTGCAAACGATAAACGGCGATCACAAACAAACGTTTTTTGTGAGAATTGCGCAACCGCACCGCAACTAATAGCATACAAATAAGAAAACAGAGAATCGGACACAAAATAAACGGTACGCAAATGGGAGAGCAAACTTTATGAACACACTGTTTCGTGCATACAGTAGCTTAGACAGTATACGTATCAACGCATTCCATTCCTCGTTCAGTAAATGTAAGCATTCAGCAGCAAAGCTTAGTTCGTAACCAAGTCCAACAGTACAACCCTGTAGGAAGCGAATAATTTTATGGTTTATGGTTATCGTTTTTTAGATTTATTTTGTTGATTCTGGCGCGGTGTGCGAGTTATGTAAATGAAGACAATCAGAGTTTAGTGTGTTCGGCGCTGGTTTGCTGCACTGTCAACAGTTCTATTTGTGCGCAGAGTCTGGCAATGCGTTTCTTCTCCTCCACTATCTCAGTCAAGAGAAACTGTCGCTTCGTGTCCAGCTCCTTACACTGCGCCCGCCACTCCTCCACAGACGCACCCTGCTCGTCCTCAAATGGCCTCACTGAGACAGATAAAGAACGAGCTGAGCAGCACATACGTGTACAACTGTATCAAGTGGGTCAGCGTCCCGCTCAGCCTCCTGAATTTGAGCGCGGACTTGTTCAATAGCACGTTTTTCTGCGGCAATTCCTTCTTTCAGTTCCATTTGAATGGCCAATAATTGTTTTTCTTCAAACATTTCCACGCAGGGACCTATGGAAAACGCATACCTCTGCAGTACCTAGAAGTCAGTAACGTAAAAGACGTACCCGAGTTCTCTGTAGATTCCTTGTCGGTTTTTTCTTTCTCCTCAGTTTGCTTCAAGAGTTTGAGCTGAAATTGCCCGTGAATTGGTAGAAACAAACAAAAGGCAAACAGATAGAGATTCATACTTTGCGTTTGAGGTGCGTGGCCACAGTCTGCACATCCCACAGTTCCTGTGACTTGCGAGGGTCGTCAATGTTCTTCGCCCGCAGCACCGACACTTCCTGGTGTAACTGCGCCAACAGAGATTCCTGCTTTTCAAGTTCTTCCTCTATTTCTCTATAATTCCTCTACTTAACCAACCTACGAAAACCGGTTAGTAGCCGCCTTGCAGACACATTCAGACATCTCTGGTTAACAGTCTTCCGTTTACTACGTACAGTACGCAACGTCCACCATGGCACCAACAAGAGTGACTCACTGTCGTTTCGTGGGCAGATCTTGTGTGAGACGTTCAAGAGCAGGTCGCAGTGGACTGACGTATCTGAAATAAAGCGCAGTGTGTCCCTCGTATTGTGCGCATGCTGCGGAGGCAAAGTAAAGAGATGTAGGCGATGGTTTGTCGGGCGGGCGCCGCGGAGTTGACCGTCGTTTACACTTCAATTTGGGCCTTTAATCGGCAACAAGTTTGTCCCAGATTGGAGGAAAAAACCAGGTGACTGTGCTGGGCGTCCGCCGTCGCACACGGAAACAGTGGACGTCTTGGCCAAGAACAAGGCGACGCCACCAACAAACCGGTCCGGCCCGACTGCCACGCTCACTTTCTTGCCTATCACGGCTGTGTGTGTGTTGACTGGAAATGGCTGTCTTTGTCTTTGCCATCGGATTACTGCTGCTTATACAGGACGCCGCGGCGCTGGTGCCCGGCTGTGCCAGTTTGTACGGAGACCAGCAAGACGTGGCTGATTTCCAGCTTGAGAACGACAAGATTCCCCTCTGCTTTTGCGACCGCTACGCAGACTCGAAGAGCTCTGACGACGTGAGCGTCAGTTGTCTGTACGGAGCCACCACCACTGACATGACCGCAGCAGTGAGCCATGTGGTGGCTGCCAAGAAAAACGTCGCTCAGCTGTTCATGAACCACATGGAGATCGGCATGGAAAACCTGACGGCAGAATTCTTCCGCAATTTGAGCGTTATGCCGCAGGACTTCAAGATCGGCTCTTGCCCCAGTCCCAGCGAACTTATAATCGAAGACGACGCGTTCGAAGGCATGCACCACTCTCTGACCAGACTCTCCATTACCGACTGTCACATGCCCACCATACCCACAGCCATCAAGCAACTGCGCAATCTCAAATGGTTGCAATTGGCAACTGGCATCAAAACAATTGCTGCGGACGACTTGGCTCAAATGAGCAAACTGCAACATCTGGACCTGGGAGAGAACTATATGGAGCTGATTGCTACCGATGCTTTAGAACATTTGACAGATCTCCGAGAGCTGAAACTGGGACCGAAGAACCGGTTAAACACCAGCGTCTATGAAACCATCAATCGCGTGCCTTCCATCAAGACTCTGGACTTGTCTAACACGGCGCTGGACGAAATGCCGCGTGGTGCTTTGAGCAATCTGACCGATCTCGAACAATTGCACATGCAAACAAACAACTTTGAGACAGTGACCGCCGGCAGCTTTGAGGGCCTGACCAATCTGCAGGAACTAGACTTTAGAGTCAATCTGATAAAGCACATAGAGTCAGACTCATTCAAACAACTGGTCAACTTGAAAACTCTTTTCCTGGCCGGGAATTACATTGCTCAACTGAACCCTGACATTTTTAACGGTCTTGGCAAGCTAGAACGGCTTGATCTTGGCTGGAATGAATTTGAGCAAATGTCGCCTAATTCCTTCAAACATCTCGGGAGCTTGAAAGAGCTTGATCTGAGACATAACGATCCGCTGGAAAAGTTCCACCCTCAGTCCTTTTCCGGTTTGACTAATTTGGAAAGGCTGAATATTTCCCAGACCAACATCTCAGACTGGGATGGAAGCGTATTGCAAAACACTCCAAATTTAAAGTATCTGGATCTTTCCGAAACGCAAATCGAAACGCTGCCACTTGACGCTTTCAGCAGCGTACCAAAACTGGAAAAGCTGTTCCTTCGCGATAACTACATTGAAACGTTACCAGTTTCTATTCTGAAAGCAGTGCCCGATATTCAAGTGCTAGACATTTCCGACAACCCATGGCTGTGCGACGACAAAATGGCCGAGCTCGGCAGGTATCTGAAGGCCAAGTACGACGAGGCAACAGAAGGAAGCCAACTGTTCTATCTGGAAAACTCGGTGCACACCATGTGCGACAGACCCTACGACCTGCAAGAGGAAAAGATCCTCAGCCTCGACTTCGACACTCTCAAGCCGTACGACCCGTCGCAGGATATTACCAGTGCGGAGCCGGACATCACCAGCACCAGCACTGCAACCCCGTTCTGGCAAGGCACAGACGCACCTCGAGAGGAAGCCGGTCAAGGCGGCAACAGCAAACTGGCCATAGCTGTGGTGGTGCTGGTGCTGGCCGTCATCACCATCATCATTCTCGTAGTGATCGTGGTGGTGATGCGGAAACGCAAGCAACGAGTGGCATCGACAGACGCCGAAATGACCACCAAGTACGAACTACTTCTACCTACGTACGTAGACAGTGTCTAGTGTTTTGTAGAGCAGTGACGATTAGCAACGGGGAGATGGCAGTGAGCAACAATCACACGCAGAATGACGTGAAAGAGACTGTCAGCGGAGACAAGCCAGTCTGACAAGCAGTCACAACACACACCAAAGCCGTCAACTGCTCTGCCGCAAGCACCTTATGTGTAGAATGTACGAGCAACTGTTGTGTTGGCTGCGGCGAGCTGATTCAGAGATAACGGGTACGTGTCTGTCTAGTGCTTTTCGCTGTTTAAAATCTATTACTCTCAACAGTTAGGGATTAATTCTTTGTTCACTGTACTGTTTGTTTGCTAGCTATAATGATCCAAATCTGTCCATTCTATTTATGCTGTCTCTGTTTTGCTCAGGCGTTTAGTCCAGTTCATGTACAGTTTGTGCGTACGTATTGGATAACCAACTCTATCCCCGTTCTCTCTTACATACTGGAACGACCTTGGAAACTCACGCAGAGCAGCTCACCAGGCTTAGTAGGCTGCCGTAGTGCCATTAATAAGCCAGAGCGCGACTGCCTAACTACCACCAAAGACTAGAAAGGTGGTGACGTGGTGGTGCTGGGAGAAACCCGGCTTCAGGACATACTGAGAAATCTTATTTACGCGTAGTAAACTGGAATGCAGTTGTGTAGGTGCACCGCGCGTGCGTGTGTGATTGAGTAGCCGAGCAGGTTACACCGGCGGCGATCGTAAAATACGTACCTTTTTATTTCGACGTCATCGAAAAGCGCTGTCGCCTGAAACTGCAGCGTGAGCAGGAAGCAAGGCAGGGACGCACTCTACCTCTTTCACTTTGGTGTCTGTGTTCCGCAGAAAGGTACTGAGCAAGCGCTGCTCCATGTCCAGCGTCACCAGCAGCACGGTGGCTATGTTTACCACCGACATCTTGTTTAGTCGCTCCTGCAACCACAACACCACGTCGCGCCCCACACTTCTCCCCTCACCTGCTCGGTGATGAGTCGGAAGTGCTTGAATAAATAGGCCAACATCATGTAGTTGCAGTTAGGCAGGAGCCGCAGAGACGCCTTGATTAGGTCTCCACTCAGGCACGTACAGCAAGAACTCATTTTACACGGACACTCTGAAACCGGTTTACAGCCAACTACAGGCTATTTATCATAGCTTTCGTCTTGCTGAAACTTTTGTGTTCGTCAATCAATTTCGCTGAAATTTTAACACAACATGCAGGTAACCTAAGAATTTTGATTGTCATTGCCAACCGAAATCAGGCAGACATGTTAAGTGCGGGGTCGGCGGAATTGGCCGGTCCGGCATGGTGTGCGTTGGACATCCCTACGGCCCCAAAGTAAAAACCCTAAAACAGTTCCGCCCAACTCCTTCTGGGTAGCCAGCAATGGTCATCCATGGTTCTCTCTGATGGGGCCATTTTCTATAGTAAAACTCGAAAACACCCCTAACGGAAATTGGCGTTTCTGAGTAGCTAAGTCACGTGCTATACAGCGTTCGAAAGCTCACATCATGGGCTTTCAGAATCTGCTATAAAACTTATGGCGATTTTTGTTGTATCAAAAATAATCGATCGCGAAATATCGATTGATCACGATTTTATCAGTTTTCAGTATCTGACTAAAGTAGCTAAAAAGAAAAATGGGATGACCAAATTGAGGTTTTCTGGTACGCCAAATTCATTGACGGCGTCGATATACTGCTACGATCACGTGATCAATCGATAATCGATACCTGATCGATTATCGACTTTTTGCTGTGCAGATGACACAACTACATCGGCTATGATGTTAATGGTTTTCGGGCATGCCGATTTCAACCACGATGTCGGTTCAGAGCTATCATCGCGTTTTAATTCAATAATTGATATCGATTGATTATCGATTTTTGTTGTGAAAATAGCAAGGCACAAAGTTAGGATGTTAGTGGTTTTCGGGCATGCCGATTTCAACCATTATGTCGTTTTAGAGCTATCATCGCGTTTTAATTCGATAATCGGAATCGATTTATTATCGATTTTTTTACTTTGCAAATAAGCTAGGATGTCGCTGGTTTCTAGGCATGCTGATTCAACCATGATGTCGTTTTAGAGCTATAATTATAGTATAGTTCGATTACTGTATCAATATCGATTGATTATCGATTTTTACTGTGCAAATAAACAAAACACAAGCTATGATGTTAGTGGTTTTCGGGCATGCAGATTTCAACAATGATGTCGTTTTAGAGGAATCATGGCAGTATACTTCGATTATCAATATCAATTGATTATCGATTTTGGCTGTGCAAATGATCCAGCTACACAGGCTATGATTTTAGTGGTTTTCGGGTATGCACGAACCTAGCAAGATTTGCGCTTTGCTTGCAGCCCCCTCTACTGTTAACAAAACGTGTTGATATATTGCTGTGTTGTAATCGATTTTGAGCAGCATGGCAAAAAAGCAAAACAGCATAATGCCTACCATCATGTACATACATGGGCCGGAAAAATCCTGCATAAAACTTCTGCATAAAACTGCACTATATTGCGTCTATAAGCGGCCACGATTTCACTGAATAGCTTTCGTATTTTTTGAGTAAGAGGCGTTTTTATGAGACCATTTTATGATATTCACATATTCGTTTAAATTTACCTCTAAGTTTGAATTATGGCCTAAATTATGGCACAGTTGGCACTCATACCCATTGGGCACCTACTCTGCACATTTGGTTCACACTGGCAGAGAATTGACTGAAAACGAGTAATTTTAGTGAACTTCAAAATGTTAGCCTTGGAAATGGATAAATCCCGATTTTTGCCAAATTTGAAAATCGGATTCTCGCACGCACTTTTAGCGAGAGTTTTGAAACTTCTACATAAAACTGCACTATATTGGGTCTATAAGCTGCCGTGACTTCACGGGCGTAGCTTTCGTATTTCTTGAGTAAGAGCCGTTTTTATGAGACCATATGATTTTCGCATTTTCGTTTAAATTTCCCGCCAAAATTTGAATCTTCGCGCTAAAACGCTAACACAGGTAGTCGGACAAATTGGGCACCTACCCTCCAAATTTGGTTCAAATTCGTTGAGATTGATTAGTGATGCTACCGGGAGCGGAATACCGGGATTCGGGAAAACCGGGATTACCGGGAAATGCAAATACCGGGAAAAACCGGGATTACCGGGAATATCGGAAAATCGATCAAAACGCATGCAGCATGATAAAACATAAATGGTTTCAACATCCGGTTTAGCTATTGATACCATTTCTAGTCCGTTTTTTCCAAGGATTTTCTCTCATAACGGGCTAAACTACAGGACACTGTGAGATCAGATTTATGTCGAATGGGTTAGTGAGTTGGTTTGGCAGGCACCAAGCAGCTCGATGTCAATTCCACCAAAAGAGTTGTGTAAGAATAGCCAATCAATGAGTGGCTTTGCTCAATTGAAGGCCTTTATAAAGTTGGAAGCTTAGAAGATAAAGTTTACGGCCTAATAAACCAATATAAAAATATTTGGAACAAAAGGAAAAGCTGCAAAACATGGTTGTTCGCTCAAATTGAGCAAGTAGCAGTCGTTTGAAAACTTATTCAAAGTTTTGCGTGCCGCTGGTAGTGTCAAAAAGAAAGTTGGATATACAGTAGATGTCACTGAAATACTTAGTATCTGCAAAAAACTGTCAATGCTGCGAGAAAATCTATTTCCCGGTATTAAAGGTGCGAACCGGGATTGGAAACCGGGAGTGAAAATACAGGGAATTCCCGGTTCTTCGGGAAATACCGGGATCCCGGTTGCATCACTAGAATTGATTGAAAAAGAGTGATTTTAGTAAGCCCGAAAAAGTGGAGTCTAACGTACAACTAGAACTCAAGTTCGGCTGACTCACCTGCAGCGATTTTTTCAAAACTGCGACGCTGATCAGCCAACAGTTGGTCAGGAAGCTCTCTCAAAAACATTTTGAGCAAAGCAGCTGCTTGATGGGGATTGGAAAACCTTGGTGTCAGCCCGCAATTAGCGGCATGCTTGAGATCTTCTAGTTCTGGCTTCGGCGGGGAAATACGGTAGATACCTTCCGTTCGTAAACCTTAACAACACACTTGTGCACGTTGACGGCTAACCCGACTGAAAGCGCGCAGCTTGTCGTCATGAATAGAGGACAATATGAGCAAACATACCATGAGCGATTACGTAATCGATGCAGAGTCTGACCACGACAGGTAAAGGGATGCGATCGTGACTGCGGTTGTTGTTGACAGCCTCTGCCAACGGCACGCCAAATACTGGGGCCACAGCCACAGCTGCAACACATCTTCTGCATTTAGTCAGAGGCACACGTACGTAGATACTATACGAATTACAGGACTCAGCTGTTTCCTTGGCACGCTTTTCTTTGCGTTTTAGACTGGACGACGGCGAAATCCGTCGCTCCTTGTCCTTCCTTTTCTTTTCATCT
>JASANB010001448.1:0-16942 GCA_030248155.1 Sabatieria punctata
ATCAGCGCCATTTTGTTTGATGGCAGAGATAAGACGGTGCACTAGTACGCTGCGTATGTATTTGGCACTGTAAACACAAAACACGACCAGATATAAAGACCGATAATCCATATCACAACAGCTTGATAATTTTGTGTCGGCGCGCTGAGCAACACAAATCAATAAAAACTTGTTGCTTCACATTCGACAAATAGGTAGGGCAAAGCAATACTTCTTTGTTGCTTACCGTACCCTCGTTTCGGTCCGGGAATTTTGCCCAGCGCGCCGACGCAAGTGAGCCAGCCGTTCAGAGCAAGGTGGTGTCTCCAGCGTTGAAATACTCGGCTAACGTCTTCGGGGAAGCAGAGTCGTCACTCATTGCAGGACTCAGTTTGGACATGTCGTAATCGTTGAGGCTGGAATGGACCGAATTTTGGTCCACGTCTGTCTTCGACTGGTTGTCCGAGCTGTTGTCCTCAGTCCTGACTGTAGTCGAGCACTCTGACGATTTGTCGGGCGTTTTGTCGCCGTTTTTGCTGTCCGGCTTTCCCTGAACTGCTCTTCTGTACTTGGCGCGGGCGTTCTGGAACCATACCTGAAACCGCCGCAACTCTCAGTTGGTTTGGCTAGCTATTAAAACAGGTTTGCAGAACCTGTAAAACTCGTTTTGTGAGTCCGGTCTTCTGCGCCAGTTGTTTGAGGTCTTTGGCATCCGGATTGTGATTTAGCGCAAAATAGGCTTTCATAGTGCGAAGTTGATGGTGTTTGAAACTGGTGCGCATCCTTTTCGCTCTTCCTGTATGGTGGTTGACCGAGCCCAGATGGTGAATTTCGTTAGGGTCTCCTAAATCTGCACTTCTCTTAGAACCATTTCTTGCTTATACTTTCTGACATCAAAATGATAAAATCTGCTGGAATCTATACAGAACTCGAATTAGTCTGAAGGGAGTGGTACCATTATTGTACCAGTACAGGTACCAGTACCAAGGTATCATGTATGGTACAGGTGCCATATACAAATGTACGTAGTACCATTTATACGGTAACACCACAGTCCTCGAACGTTTAATGTATGTTGCCACTAGCCTAGGTTACCGGCTACTGTCATTTTAGTATTGGATTTTTATATTTACTATTTACGAAATTTGCTACAAATTCAGCTCTTTAATTTAATTTTATTTTTTGTTTTACTGCCAAGCAGCTCCGATTTTACTAATAATTGTACTAATTTTACTACGATTCTAATAGTCAAATTTTCCATCAGTGATGTCAAGATCTTATGAATAATTGACCTTGGTGTTAAATTGTTGTTGCTAAATTTGATCACGATACGAAGTTCTCCAGAACTTTAGAGACAAAAACGTGTAAAATTCGACTGAGAAAAGTGCGTCCAGACGTTTTGTTGCAAAATTGACCAAGAGTTTTGCTGCGGAATTCACTAAAAACTAGTAAAATAGTGGTAAAATTTGCATTTTACTAAATTTTTGTTTTAATAATATTAACAGTAGTACCAGCATCGTTTTCGGTACCAGTACCATAAACGGCGTTAAGTGCCTGACTGTTATACTTTCTGCAACAAAATGATAAAGCCTGCAGGAATCTTAGAGAACTCTTATGGGTCACCGATTTAGATGCGTACAATACGCGCGACGACAAACAGATTTTGAGAAATTTAAATAGACAATCGATGTACGTAATCAGCAGACAATTTTTGGCCTAATTTATCGTTTTTAGCTGTGCAATCTTGCAATGCTTGTCCGGAACTTGAGAGAGAGAGGCTAAATTAGCTTTGTTGGTGAGGCTAACGAAGCGATGTTTACGAAAAGATTTGCGGTTGCTTAATTGGACATCCTGGGCTTTGTGCCGGTCGTGCGCCGCTAATTTGAACACAAACGTCCAAGGAGGTGATTAAAGAGCCCCGGAAAAGTGCAATTTGATCGCCTGTGGCGCCGCCCGCCGCACTGATTAGTCTTGTTAGCGTTCTCTCCGGATTACTGTAGAATAAATGAGATAAATATTAGACCCTTAAACTCCGCATGCAACTTCGGCTGTCAGCCAAGCACGTTCTAAATTTGACGCCGGTTACTTTGCGTCCAGTTAACATCTGTGTCCTGTCATAGGTTCTCTGAGTTACTGCAGGCGATGTACTACTTACTGTACGTCTACACACTTACAAAGCAAAAAATATAGTTCGGTGATTTTTCGGTGAATTCGATTTGGCCCACCATGATTAGCTATGGTACCCTGCCCAGGATTTGCAAAGCATGCGTAAAAGTTAGAAGAGCTAGCCAAAAATTTTCTATAAAACCCATTCTGAAGGTAAAATTTACTAATCTATTGATTTTTCTCATGTTTCGTCTAATTTTTCTTGTTTCCTTTCCGAAAGGGGGTGTACCAACCACAGTTCCCGGGTATGCTAGACTGAGAATGCGTACCTAAGCTGTCTCCCATAATATGGATGGGTGCTAGGTCGGGGTTGGCACTTCTTGGAGATTTGAGTCGACGTTTCTTTGATCTGCTGCTGCCTCTGATCGGTTCACCAGTGAGAGAGGATCCTTCTCCAACCGACATGGCTAACAGAGGTTCGTAGTGACCTGAGACAGAAAGGTTCAATCGGCCAATATTCGCAGGCCTTTTCACCTTGACAATAAAGTACGCCGTGTTCTCCCAGCGCGAAATACTCGCCGGGCTGTAAAGCAGAGCCGCAAATAATGCAATTAAAACATTGAAGATGGTAGATACAGTCCCGTGCCTTCATAACCAAATCAGTGTACAACAATGGCCGATGGCAACGGGTGCAGCGCTTGCTGAACTGCCTGAAAGCAGGCTGCTTAATTAGCCAGCTAATTGATTGGTGATTCAAGTTCGATTTCTCACCTGTAATAATCCTCTCTGCAGAAAACCATGCCGTCGCGCCAGAAGCAACTGGGTTGGTGGTCTAACTTTACATGGCACAGACAGCACTTGAGGCACTGGGTGTGCCAGCAGCGGTCGGAAACGATCAGATAGTACCGGTCTACGATCTGTACTCCGCAGCCGAAACAGGGACCTGCGACAGTAACATTTACTCTAACTGACAGCAGCTACTTTTAGCCAAGAGATGGAGATTGATTCGGGCAAGTCGGTCAATACCTTGAGGTGTCATGGACTCTCCGAGGGGAGTGAGCACGGAGGAAGGGAGCAGCGTGGTTTCGTCGGCTGCATCCGTCGGCGAAAGGTACATGATGCTACTGAAACACGGCTGCATTTTGTCGGCGGCGACACAATGGGCCAGTTTTGCAGCGATCGGCCATGCGCAAAGGCTAATCCTCACGACTGGATTTGGCCAAGTTCAGCCGTGTCAAAACGGTCGTCGTTTCCGGCTTACCATCCAGAGACAAAAAGGGCTAATTTTATGCTCGGATTAGTGAGGAACAGGTGAAAACAAATTTCAAACGGCGGAGAGGCACGCCCAAACAAGAGAGCGGCAGCGAGGAGAGGCGAGAATTTATTTCTAAGGCATTGAAAGTCACGCACCTCTCCAGTTGACTCGCTACAAAGCCACTTTTGTCCGGTCGCTAAACGTATCTCAGTTTCTTGCGCTCCCTACGGGACCAATTTCGGACAGAGAGGTGTGAGCTAAACGTAAGAGGGCGGGGACGGCGCCAGGCGGCGCAACCACGGGGGTCCGTTAGGTCATAAACGCTTTGCCTGGCCATCTGAGTACACACAGCACACATCCTGTGTGTTTAAAAGCCTTAAATCAAAACATAAAACCAACCGCCCTACAGGAGGTCGCTGAAGGATGCTCTCCCTAAAAGCTCCTTTTCACTCTACGGCTGCTTACCTGTAAGGGTGGCCGAGAACTCGTCCGTCTACCGTAGCTCAAGTGGCCGGCGGCGGCTTAATGAGAGCTTGGCAGCCGTGCTACAGTCGCCGGTGATTGGTCAGTTGGCAGCGCCGCCAATCAAACACACCTGGGAAATTCGGTCAGGTAACAGCAGAGGAGAGTTTTATTACAAACACACCACGTATCACCTCTGACATGACAAACACGGATGAGCTACAGTTACCGACACGCTAACCAAGGGCAAATATTGGCATTTCGAATCAATCCATGCTTTCTCTTACCGCAGACCGCGGGCGACCGGTGTCAGCTCCTGATCTAGCCCTTATCAGACTTCCGTCCAGTCGGGAAGCGCGTACAGGACAGGTAGCTGATAAGTGCAGGAAGAGGAGAACTCGGCAGAGACGCGGAGCGACGACTGGAAAGGAGCAACAACAATTTCCGCTAATTCATTTGTGCCAAGCGCAGAAAATATGCAAGCCGGGATTTGATTATCGCACGAGCGTTAATGGACTGGCTCAATGCAGGGCAGAGAATTTTCGATAATATGTCGCCGGCCATATGTGGATGGCTCTTAAGGTAGTAGCTGCGCCCGGCCACCGCTCACACCCGACAACCTCTTTATTGAGTGTGATGTTTTGCGCTACCCTTTTATTAGTCAATCGCACTGCTGCCCTAACGATTTTCTTAACATCTCCGTCCCTCACTCTTTCGCCCTCATTACCCACCCGTCCGGTCCATTCACGCCGCTCCGATCAGGATACACCACCAATTTGCCCCTCTCACCTACAGACTGCAAGCTGCTGCGTAGCTAGCATAGACCTTCCTCTACAATAGCCGACTTAACTTGCAAGTTGCTTCGTTGCCTGTATGCATGGACAAGCATACGGATCCCACGAACCCACTAGTGTAGCAGAAGACCATGGAAAACCTCAAGGATGGTTACCCTTACTGCTTGATAGATCTGCGCATTGAAAGAATCAGCCATGATTCATTGTTCTACACTGAGCGTGCAAGCAACGACGCTTTCAGAATTCTCTATAGATGCTTAGTAGCACCTTGCTCGTTTTGTTACACCGTGGGAATCTATCGGTAATTGTCGGAAGTTTTCGTGAAAATTAAGTGACTATTGTAAGACGCGACCGCAAATTACACAAATTTACGACCCTTGCAAAAGCGTTGCGAAAATTTCGCACTCCGACCGCCCCACACCGGAAATACCGTTTTAGATTTGCGCTTGTGCTTAGTTTTACAGTCAGGCACTTAACGCCGTTTATGGTACCGACACCATATAAGGTGCCGGTACCATATATGGTACCGGTACCGAGGGTAGTGGTACCATATATGGTACCGGCACCATATATGGTACCGTCACCATATATGGTACCGGTACCATATATGGTGCCCCCACGTTCGGCGACTGTGGTGGTACCATATATGGTACCGGCACCATATATGGTACCGTCACTATATATGGTACCGGCACCATATATGGTACCCCTACCCATGGCCATGGGTGCCGGTACCATATATGGTGCCGGTACCATATATGGTGACGGTACCATATATGGTACCGGTACCATATATGGTACCACTACCATATATGGTACGAAATCTGAACGGAGTGTGGTGGTGGTACCATACAGTAGTGCACAAAAAAAATGTCCTCTCCACTTTTTCGGGTTCACTAAAATCACTCTTTTTCACTCAATTCTCAACGAATTTGAACCAAATTTTCAGGGTAGGTGCCCAATTAGTCCGGCTACTTGTGTTACAGTTTCGGCGCGAAAATTCGAATTTTGGCGGGAAATTTGAACGAAAATGCGAAAATCATATGGTGTCATAAAAACGGCTCTTACTCAAGAAATACAAAAGCTACGCCCGTGAAATCACGGCTGCTTATGGACCCAATATAGTGCAATTTTATGTAGAAGTTTCAAAACCCTCGCTCAAAGTAGGCGCGAGAATCCGATTTTCAAAGTTGGCAAAAAATCGGAATTTATCCATTTCCAAAGCTAACATTTTGAGGTTCACTAAAATTACCCGTTTTCAGTCAATTCTCTGCCAATCTGAACCAAATTTGCAGGGTACGTGCCCAATGGGTCTGGCTAACTCTGCTAGAATTTGGGCGCGAAAATTCAAATTTTGGCGGGAAATTTAAACGAATATGTGAATATCATAAAATGGTCTCATAAAAACGGCTCTTACTCAAGAAATTCAAAAGCTATTCTGGTGAAATCATGGCCGCTTATAGACCCAACATAGTGCAGTTTTACATAGAAATTTAAAAACCCTAGCTCAAACTACGCGCGAGAATCCGATTTTCAAAGTTGGTAGAAAATCGGGATTTATCCATTTCCAAAGCTAACATTTTGAGGTTCACTAAAATTGCCCGTTTTCAGTCAATTCTCTGCCAATCTGAACCAAATTTGCAGAATATGTGCCCAATGGGTCTGGCTAACTCTGCTAGAATTTGGGCGCGAAAATTCAAATTTTGGCGGGAAAATTAAACTACAAAGTATCCTGCAAAAATTGTTCTTACTAATGTTTAAATTTCCCGCCAACATTTGAATTTTCGCGCCGAAATTCTAGCAGAGTTAGCCAGACCCATTGGGCACCTATTCTGCAAATTTGGTTCAGATTGGCAGAGAATTGACTGAAAACGGGCAATTTTAGTGAACCTCAAAATGTTAGCTTTGGAAATGGATGAATCCCGATTTTCTGCCAACTTTGCAAATCGGATTCTCGCGCGTACTTTGAGCGAGGGTTTTGAAACTTCTACATAAAACTGCACTATGTTGGATCTATAAGCGGCCATTATTTCACCAGAATAGCTTTTGAATTTCTTGAGTAAGAGCTGTTTCTATGAGACCATTTTATGATATTCACATATTCGTTTAAATTTCCCGCCAAAATTTGAATTTTCGCGCCCAAATTCTAGCAGAGTTAGCCAGACCCATTGGGCACGTACTCTGCAAATTTGGTTCAGATTGGCAGAGAATTGACTGAAAACGGGCAATTTTAGTGAACCTCAAAATGTTAGCTTTGGAAAATGATGATAAATCCCGATTTTTTCCCAACTTTGAAAATCGGATTCTCGCGCGTACTTTGAGCGAGGGCTTTGAAACTTCTACATAAAATTGCACTATATTGGGTCTATAAGCGGCCGTGATTTCACGGGCGTAGCTTTTGTATTTCTTGAGTAAGAGCCCTTTTTATGAGACCATATGATTTTCGTATTTTCGTTTAAATTTCCCGCCAAAATGTGAATTTTCGCGCCGAAACTGTAACACAAGTAGCCGGACTAATTGGGCACCTACCCTGAAAATTTGGTTCAGATTCGTTGAGAATTGAGTGAAAAACAGTTATTTTAGTGAACCCGAAAAAGTGGAGAGGACATTTTTTTTGTGCACTACTGTATATGGTACCGGTACCGGTACACGTTCGAGGTCTGTGGTGGTACCATATATGGTACCGGTACCGGAAAAACGCGAAGGTGGGGGTACCATATATGGTGCCGGTACCATATATTGTCACGGCACCATATATGGTACCGGCACCATATAGGGTACCGGTACCATATATGGTACCACCACAGACCTCGAACGTGGGGGTACCATATATGGTGCCGGTACCATATATGGTACCGGCACCTTATATGGTACCGGCACCTTATATGGTACCGGTACCATATATGGTACCACCACAGGCCCCGAAGGTGGGGGTACCATATATGGTACCACTACCTACGGTACCGGTACCATATATGGTACCGGCACCTTATATGGTGTCGGTACCATAAACGGCGTTAAGTGCCTGACTGTTTTAGGCTCAGGTTTAGAATCCGGATTTAATTTGAGCATTAGTTCATTCAGCTTAGCTTTAGACCTATGGTTAGGCTTACAGTACGTTAAACAGATTAGATCAGCCGCCCCACCAAAGGGGAAAGTTTTCTTGTACATTGTATGGTTCACCAGATGGCATTGTCGGTCGTACCGTCACTTAGCCTTTATTTTACTTGCATGCCATCGGACCGTAAATTGCCATGCTACCGTATCTACTCAATAAATTCGCGTCGAAAACCGTAAACGATTTAAACAAACAGCGCTTTCGATAGATTCTCTTGGTAAGTTGTCTTTTAAAGATGTGTCCTGGACACATCTTTAAAAGACAACTATACCAAGTGTCGTGTGTGTTTTTGTAGCGGTATTGATCTCTTTGTTATTACTTCTTGTCTATGTAATAGTTTGACACACAGTTAGTTTAACATTTTTAGTACATAATCTCGTATTATAGACTGATTCCTCCTTCCTACTTTCTAAATATTTTAAGATTTGGTCCTCAGAAAGTCCAGGTTGAGACCTTAAGTTTGAGGTCGAATTTCTAGCATAAATCGAGGTCGCAGAGCAAAGGCAATGTGACTACTGGATTTAGCATGTTCGAAATAACATAGAAGCGTGAAGCCCTGATTGATTGAATGCCAAAAACCCCCATGTGTACCTCTTTGAATGATTTTTTTGCTTGGGAGAGCAAAATTTTGACCGCAGATCAAGTTCAGATAATCGACTGTAACTTTGGAAGCGTTTGGAAGTAGAAGTGGTGGTAGGTCCATTAATAGTGGTATTTTTGAGATGCCTGAAGGTTAGGGAAACCGAATATGGTATCGGCACGAAAATTGTTGTCGTACCAAAAAAGTCGATTTTTGTCCCACCACTTTCTACTAACTAACGTACAATTTATGCAAACTTCATGTAAGTGTAGTGATAAGAGGAACAGATCCATATGTACATGTTTGCACTGCGCGTAAATGCAGGACACTGCCAGATTCACCCAGCGTCAACCAAAGATTTCTGGACAGACTGTAGCAGAGTGGAAATAGTTCCTATTTGAAGGAGAATGCCAATTTGAATCGGCCGATTCTCAGGATAGTACTTTGGCGTGACGACTCGAACTTACAAAGAAGAGATGTGTCACTATGCAGAGAGCATATTGAAGAAGTATGGCAGCTAGGAAACTTGAAATCGTGGTAATCTGAAGGAAAATGGTCTGTTGATCCATCTTCCACTCCTAAATCAGCCGATTCTCAGCATAGTACTTCGCAGAAGATGATTTGGATTAGTGCAAGATAAATTGTGGGCAGGTGCACTGGTCCAAATCAGTGGTTACCATTGGAACGTTTCTCAGCTCAATCTAACTAAGTGTACCACTCAATCTAACTAAGTGTACCACTCAATCTAACTAAGTGTACCGAAACATCGGCGCCCAATTAGAGCCGCTGCGGTTGCGAACGGCGCGGAAACTACTAACTCTCGCAATTAATGTAGGGAGATCACTACTTGCGCCGATTAGTTTTTGAAGTGTAGATAATTTTTGGCCATTTTTTAAATGGCCCACCGTCATAGGGCTTGGACGAAGATTGTTGTGTTTATGCATAATCGATAGCAAATTGTCATATCTACCCATGTGCTCTTGCGCAGATCTTTGCTTCCCGGCGGCCCCGCAGATGCCTGTTGGTGGAGTGATGCCATTCGTTTCCATCATTTGTTCCACAACTGTCGAGTCCAAAGAGTCCATGACTTGCACCCGTCCTTCATTCAAGCAGAGCCCAAGCGAATTCGACCCCACCGAATGCAGTCTCTCCATTCCCTTCAGTGCAGTTCTCTTCGGTTTAGTTCGCAGTGGTTCCAAGTTATCATGTATCCTTGTGTTCCTCGCCTCCAAATCTCCCAGTTCCACTCCAACGGCCGTCGGGCACAGAAGAGGCCCTGGCCCTAGTCGATACGTCATTGTTTTGTGTGTCCACCAAACAGTAAACTTTCTTCATCACATAGTAAAATTGGTAGCTATCTTTCAAACGATGACCTAGAAAACTCTTCTTTCTTTTTTCATGGTGATGATCGTAGCTTAAGAAGGACCACCGTCTTGGAGTTTCGGTCCCAAGATTTCTAACTGTACTTATTCTGTAGCTAGGATAATGGTCTACCGATCCGGCCTTGGGCACGAATGTACGTCTATGCGTATGAATTTTACAGCAAGTTTTCTAAGTGGGGTTCCGGGGGTTATCGGCCGATAATCGATGAAGTAAGGCGGTATGACTAGAGCACGTTATCTGAGGTAGCGCGCATATGCAGTAATTAGTTGTTTTGGTATGCTGGTGTGTTAGTGTGTAAAACAATAATCTAGAAGTCAAAAGCAGTTGTTTGATACCGCATTTGGTTACATTACATTTGTTAAAGATTTACAATTTCCGTGCGCACGTTTTGCAGGATTTCTTCCGAG
Source organism: Sabatieria punctata (assembly GCA_030248155.1). Classification (NCBI taxonomy): domain Eukaryota; kingdom Metazoa; phylum Nematoda; class Chromadorea; order Araeolaimida; family Comesomatidae; genus Sabatieria; species Sabatieria punctata. The sequence continues at coordinate 10,085 of JASANB010001448.1, forward strand.
ACCAGAATCTGAGGTAAAGCTGAATATAGTATGCAGTAATTAGATGTTGATGTGTAAAATAATTATCAAGAGATCGTCAAACAGTCATTTGATACCACATTCGGTCGTCTATGTTCAAAATTTGCAATTCGAGTGATCTCCCCAATTAGAAACAATCGGGTCGGGCGGGCACAAATCGCCTCCCCAAGAAGTTGGAAAGTTGGAAAATGGAAAATCTAAAAAATGGAAAATGCTTCCCCACAATTTGAAAATTAGGAAAACATGCACAAGAACAACCATCAGCAAAAAAATTTGCATATCGGTAACGCCGGCAAATCGGAAACGTTCTTCGAACGTGAATCCTCGAAAACTATCAAAATCATGACCTGCGATCGTTGCAATCGCTGCAATATGAAGTTAATCGAATTACGGGTGTGCGGCCAGCTATTTCAACCCTTTACGTCGCGTTCGTGGACGTAGTGAAAACAACCGAGCAGGGAGTCCGATTGCGAAAGGGGACCCGAGGCAGATTCCGGAAACCAAGGAAAGCAAGTATGTTAGTTCTTACTCTTGTGAACTGTTCGTTTCACACAACAAAAATTTGGGAATTTCTTTTAGGCTGTCAGTGGATTGGATTTTCTGTTGTGATACAGTACGTATGTATGTGCAGTTTTAGTTATTTGTGATACTCCGTTTTCAATTTTCTTGTTACATTTTCGAATTTAGATTATGAATTGCTAGATATTTGATACCCGTGCATTTTTACACATACGTACATATTTAATGGAGCTTGCTTTTTTCTTAAAGTTAATGAGTTTTCTCTTTTTGATCAACACTGTGACTACGTACTGACGTGCCTGCAGTTTAGAAATCGACTTCTGAGATCTATGCTCAAACATAAATAACCCGATTTACAGTCATAAACCCGACTCCGAATCTATGTTAGCTTAGATTTAGGTTTGTTGTCAGGCCACCGAAGGGCAGTGATTATAAGTAGATAAATGGGTAGCATCGTGGGATGGGAAGGCAAAGGGAGTCTGTGTGCAAGGCCACAGAATATGAGTTCTTCAGCTTTAGATTGCCAGGGATGGACGTGCACAAAGTAACATTTTTTTACATTTCGACTTGTTGAATGAAACAATTTTGCGAAAAGCAATCGTTTCCAGCATGAGCTGTTGCGCTCATTTACTTAATTTTGTCCTTAGTACTGCTTATTTCTCTTCTCTTATGGTGTAACTTGCGATTTTCCAACTTTCCTACTTTCGGGGAGGCGATTTGTGACATTGGAAAACCCGGAAAACTTTGGTGTACCACTGTATACCACAGCGTACCGCACGTGTTCACCGTTTCCGTTTTTCTGGGGAGGCGATTTGTATACGCGCCAGAAACAATGTGTTTGTCGGTAATATCGAATCGGCGCTGGGGGAATCGGCGCTCGGCGCTCGGCGAGAAAATACGGTAGCGCTAATGCGGGAAAAGGTTGCGCTTGGGCTAAAATATTGAATTATACACCCGTAACCAGCTGCGCGAGTTTAACATGTTCCCCCTTTTACATAATACAGACAGCCTTAAGGCGGATATATACTTCTGCCATCATGATGGCATGGCACTGGCCAATAGGCGTTGTGGATGGGCGTGCTAAAAGCAGTGGCGTATCGAGGATTTTGGAAAGGTGGTGGTGTAAAATTTTGAAAGTGCCTGGTTGGGCCGCTGCAAAACCAGGTAAGAAAATTTAGCAAAATTTGCCTTCAAACACGCGTTTAAAACGCATTCCGAACTTAAAATTAACAGAAACTACAAGTTTTAGTAGTTTATAATGGCGTGGTTGGGCTTCTGTGGGACGAGAAACCAGGGCGAGAAAATTTTGAAAATTTATCTTCAAAAACGCATTTAGAAGGCATTCTGAGCACAAAATAGACAGTTTTAGCACAAATTCATTAGTTTCTTATATTTTTGGCAGACTTTTTCTTCCTACCTCCGCCGCAAAGGGCGGTGTACCCACCCTACACCCCCTGGATACGCCGGGCTGGGCCGTCGTAACCCCTGCGTTAGGCCACACTGCGGGCCCATCACGCACACCCATATGCATCCTGCCCTTCCTTCGCTGCCTTCACTACTAACCGGCACACATGCTCTGTGTCAGTCTGAGCAGGTCTCAGTGGTAGCTGTCCCCGTTCCCGTATGTCCCAACACACGTGCAGTTGCTATTGTAGCTAAAGGTGCAACGGCAGCTCCAGTTGGTAACATTTACCTACTCGCTGTAACAACTTTCGGTGGCCTGGGTTGAGCTTTGTGCCGACCACCAACTCTTTGCGGCAAGAAAACTTGCCCCGCCGAGTGGATGAACACACGACGTCGCGCACAGTGGCTTTGCGACCTAAACCACTACACCAACTGTGCCGGCCAGCTGTGAACTTATTATCGGTCTATCCCCCTCACTGATGTGGACATTAGAAACTCAAGGCTTCTGAAGAGTTCGAGCCACTTGAATTCGGTCGAGGCCTTGCCGGGTTCTTTACTGTGTATTTTTCAAATCAGAAATAATCGTGAGGCAATCCTTTGCACAACGAGAAATTTCGAAAATAATACGTTTAGAATTTAAATTTCGCGCTGGCTAAGATATCTTAGATGTTCACGCAACAGTAGAATTTAAATTTCGCGCTTCTTAGTATTTTAGATGTTCACACAACAGATCAAAAATTAGCGCCGAGCGCCGATTCCTCCAGCGCCGATTCGATATTACCTGTTTGTCTGCTTTTTGCACGCGTCGTCTCAACGCCCCTGAGCGGGCTCGCATTCGCAGGCAGCCCGCGGCGCAGCACAGGCAGCACCGAATTGAGCGGCAAATTCAAACGTGCGAAGGCGGCCGATCGCTCACGGAGCCTGCAACATGTGCCAAAACCAAACCAAGCCAAGCGACAACCATACCCCTTTCTGTGCTACCGTGCTTGTAGTATCCGTCCATACACTTATCGGAGTCCGTTTGGGGTTTTTTGAAGAGTGAATTTCCTTGTCTTTTACTTTCCCTCACTTTTTCATGACCAATTTTTTAAAGCTGCCTCTTGCGACCTTATACAGCGTTAGATTTGGACTTGCTGAACTTCCAAAATGTTAGAAAATGAAGTAAAACTCAAAAATTCTCTCTGACGATTCTCGACCTGCCTCTTCAGCCACTACCTCTACTGTTATGCGTACTAATAAAACAAGCCACAAGAAGAATATAGTGAGAGCAGTGTCCATGCATGCAGCCCTCCTTGATACCACATCAAAATCCGTTTACAGTAGAATGTCTATAAATGGACCTCTATAAGTTGGACGCCTCCGTAAATGGACGCTTTCCTTGTCAACGTACTGTACTTTCAGCTGCATTCCAGTGATGTATTGTTACATCTAGGCCAGCGTAACGGCTACGGCGCAAATTATTGTATTCAAATTCGGCACAACCTGACTGACTAACCAAACAAAATTTGCACAACAAAAGCGATCAGAATCAGCACGTCGTTTGTACACGCATAATTAACAAACTAATACGCACAGTAACAGCAAAGTTATTATTTTCTCTTTCTAGTTTTTTTAACATTCGAACGTGGCCTGTCCCGTACAGTCTTAAGAATTCGACGACCCGATCTGCGAGCGCTGACAACAGCACAGCCACTACTGAACATGAAACTGATCTGGTTTCCTCGGCTTTTGCACAAATCCAGGCGTTGTTTGAAGCGAGTGAGGCCAGCCAACAAACTATCGCTGTTATCATCGCCGAGTCGTTGAATAAAATTGGCCACCGACTCCAGCACATCTTCTCGGAGCTCGTCTCCTGTAACGTTGGAATCATACAGTAAACTTTGACCGGGTCTTTCCGCATAAACGCCCCAAATAGTGGCCCCTGTGCGATTGGAAAGCCTTTCCAAATAAAATGGAAAGGTGAAAAAGTTAGGCATGTGCAAGAGCGTTAGTTACCTAAGTTAACAGTTAGGTATGCAAAAGCCCATCGGCGGTTATTCAGATTAAACATTTTGTCCTGGAGGAGATAAAGAATAATGAAAAACGGGCTAAAACCTAAAAAATCGCGGCTAAATGCATGAGTTTCATTATACAAACATGATACTATCGGTTTTTGTAAAAAAAATCAGTCCAAAAAAGTTCAAATAACAGAGAGACAGCGCTGAGCCAGAGAGCAGTGTTGCCATTTCCAAATAAACGACCATGTATAGTACAGGGTGTCCCAAAAAAAATGACAACATTTCTTTTTGCTCCCATTTTCGCAATTTTTGATCAAATTGTCTGAAATTTGAAACATAAGTGCCAAAAAAGTGGGAATTTTATGTGTTAAAATTTGGTGCATGAGGATTGACCCAGTCCTGAGAAATTCAACAATATATAAAATTGAGAAATTTCAATTAAATGTAGAAACAGCATCAAAAATGGAAACTTTTCTTTTTGCTGTATGTTCTTTAATTTTGGTCGGAATTGGATGAAATTTTGAATATATGCGCAGAATAACCGGTTGATTAGTAGATCAAAAGTTGGCGCATGAACCCAGCCCAGCTCTTAACATAAAAAATCCCGATCACAATACAACGACAACATTGATTTTCGCGCTCCTTAGCTGTAATGAAGCTCCTGTAAGCGTAATTCAGTCTGTCACCCCAACCATGCTAAGAAATGTTTATGATGCTGATGGGAAACGGTTGCAGCAGTGTATTAACTCAAATGGAGGTCATCTGGATGGTCTTCTTATTCCTTTAGTTCTCAGGGTTTGCACGTTCTTCATTTTGCTGCAGTAAAAACGCAGATTTTCTTTAGTTTCCAAGTACTAGCGATATGGACTGATTAATGCCAGAACTTTTGACCTACAAAATATCTGCGCATATATTCAAAATTTCATCCAATTTCGACAAAAATTAAAGAAGATACAGCAAAAAGAAAAGTTTCCGTTTTTGATGCTGTTTCTACATTTAATTGAAATTTCTCAATTTCATATATTGTTGAATTTCTCAGGATTGGGTCAGTCCTGATGCACCAAACTTTAACACATAAAATTCCCACTTTTTTGGCACTTATGTTTCAAATTTCAGACAATTTGGTCAAAATTTGCGAAAATGGCAGCAAAAAGAAATGTTGTCATTTTTTTTGGGACACCCTGTAGTTTTCCAAATAGCCGCCGTGGGCATTTATTGAGATTAGAATTCAAGTTGTGAAAAGTGCCAGAACTAAATAAACGCCCATCGGCTTGTTTACGGAAAAACCCAGTACTTACATATCAGCGACGATTTTTACATATGTGTACACTATAAGGTACCGATCCGATACCATACTGAAAGGTACCGACCGATCGTCTCGACCGAGGCCTCAGGTGATACCGAGTTTTACCATACAACTATTCAACTGCAGAAAATAGCAAGCCACCTTTTTTCTTTCTGTTTGCATATTGAGGTTAAAGCTTACCAATCGCGAAGAACTTTGTCCGAAACACTTCCTCCAGATGAGGTGCGCGGAAGAACTTCAGCGCACTGGCTGCTTGCAGTCGATGTGAATGACACCACTGTATTGCGACCAAACCACGAAAGCCTGCAAACATTTAGCCGATGCAGCCAGGGACTAATCGACAAAGTATAGTGCACACATAAGTATTAGAGTGCGAACTGGTATTGGGTATTGGGTATGTCAGGTATTGTTCGCACTCCAATAAGTATACTGTAGTACTGGTATAAAGAGGAGTGACGAAGTCATGCCACATGCTATGTTACAAGTGCCGGTACTCGCACAAGAATGCATTGTTTGGCTAACCGACCCAGAGGTAATTTAGTATTAGTCTGCTAGCTGAATAGAAATTCTGGGTACGTCTTTAACTTGTGTGCTATGCTAAAAATATTTTTAATTTGGTATGCTATTCTAATCTAAAACCACTGTTGCATTACAGGAAGTACTAATTTCAAACTAGGCTCACAACAATTACATACCTGGAGCAATTAATCCGTTAAAAGTTCTCGCACTGCTTTTCTTCAGTGATATCTTCAGCTGTGCGGCGCACTTCAGATTTTTGCCATCCGATCCGACTCTCTGATAGCACTCAGGGTCAATCTTGTTTTTTTCGCAGTGATGGCAAGCAAATGTCTGATAAAAAGGGACGTTTTCTGAACGTTTGACGCCTCGCGACTTGATCCATTGTGATTTCGTCACCTTCTCAAATTGGTCGACCCAGCTGCAGCAGTCCTCCTCGCTTTCAACCTTGACAGCAATTACGCACGAAAACCAGGAACTGTCTGCGTGGTCGCATTGAGCTCGGCGCTGATCCTTCGAAGACAACAGTTGAAAATCCAGAACCTTGCACTCGAGACTGATTTCTTGAAGTTCTGCAGCAAGCTGATCGCGTGTTTCTACAGTACAGAATGGACTCATCTCATTCAGTCAGAAACGCGAATAGAGCGTGGAACAAGGCACTTAGGAACGCTATTTCTGGGCAACAGAAATTGGCACCTGTACAACGCGCTAACGGCGGGCGGGAAGAAATCAATGTGGCAACACGGATGCAAGCAACCTTACATAACAGAGCGGAACAAAGAAAGGAGGTGCAGTGCGGCCGACAGGCCCCGTGCAACGGCAACGGTAGCAGAGAACCGGCGGCGCGGCTGTTTTGAATTTGCCGCTCAATTCTGTGCTGCCTGTGCTGCGCCGCCGGCTGCTGACTGCGAATGCGCGCCCGCTCCGGGGCGTTGAGACGACGCGTGCCTATTTTTTGTTGAGAAGAAATCATAATAAAGTCCGTTTGTTTGTGGGTAAAAATCGAATTTTTCGCTCGTTTTCTCGTGAAAACCAAAAATGTCTCCCGAAAAATAATTCACAACTCATACACGGGCGGGGGGTCAGGGTCAGGCACCC
>JASANB010001450.1:0-96455 GCA_030248155.1 Sabatieria punctata
GCTTCTGTCAGACGACCGACCACTATCCTGAGGCGCTTGACTCGAGTTTCTGTTTGCCCGTTGATGCCGACTATCCACCATGGCAGCAGTAGAAGTAGAGCTCACTCGTCCCTGAGCGGTCCTGGCTTGAACAGTTCTGGTCTCAGTTCGTTGTTGCTGACCACCCGCCTCTGCCCTGGGCGGTGGTTTTGGTCGCTCCGGACACTCCTTCCACCCGTGGAGGTCGTTACCGCAGTGCATACACACGATATTGCCCTGCTCATTGAAAGCTCGGGTCCTCTTTGTCAGCTTTTCGACTTGTTCAGTCAGCCACTGCACCTGGGCTGTGTTTTCAGACGTCTTCTGACGCAAGGTTTGCAGCTCATCTATGGCTGACAACAAAACTTCCTGGTCTGCATCAGTGTGACCTGTAACAGCTGTTCCTGTAGCTGGTTTTGGACTACCCCTTAGTTCACGTACTACAGTACTGTTAGGAGTAAAAACAATTTGTTTAGGGTTGTCTCCCATAACAAAATTTGAATTGGACGCGTCACTTAACTCAACTAAGAGTACTGTAACCTCACAGGTTTGGCTTCTCAGTTCCACAACTTCACAACACAATTTCGAGGAACTATACTGGCAGTAACTCGCTTCACTATCACAGTCAACACAAAGAGACTGTCTTATGTGATTACTAATATCACAAATAAACTGCCACCACCTGATCAGGATTTTTGCCAAACAGAACTCTGTGCACTGACTCAACTCGCTACCGTTGTCCTCTGGGCACGAGGCAACACTGATACCAATATGGTATCGTATGAGGCCAGCCTGTTGCCTCTGCTCAGTGATCGCTTAAAAGTGCGGTCTGCACAGCAGTCTGTACCGCATGAACCAGTGTTGCCTGTAAGTTAGCATTACTAGCAGCATTTAGGGCATTTACTTGATTATTACTATGTCCTGCCCGAAAATTAGACTGACCAGCAGCTTGTCCGCCTCTGGCTTGAACTCGGCCGTTATTCGGCCTTCCTACGTTTCCCTCACGTGCTGGCGTCCTACAGTCCCTAGCCATATGGCCTAACCTGTTACAGTTATAGCACCTTACACCAGTGCCAGACCTAACTGGTGGCCTATATGGAGGCCGTTGTTGTGACTGCTCGATATTAGCCAGACGGTCAGTGACCTCTTTTAATTGGGTCGTACAAGAGGCAAAGTCCCGACGTAGTTTATCGACGCTGGAATCCCGCATTCCCGCCGTCGCAGCCACAACATGCCGTCTTGTTTTGTTTTGACGGGCACGGGCGCCAGACTCTTTTTTCACCGCCTCAGCCGATTGCGCAAGCACGGAAGTGTAATTCGCTAACTGTTTCGCAAATTCCGATTGCGCCACATTAGCATTCCCGTTTACACTACCCAGAGGCACAGAAACTCCTAAAGACTGTTTTAGGGTGTGCTCATGCTTCTGAGCAGCCCGTAAAGCTTGCTCAAAGTTTTCTGGCTCACTGCCCAAGCTAATACGTTCGGCTATTAATGGCTTTAACCCAGCCAAAAACACTTCGGTTGTCAACCGATTTAGAGCTTGCTGATCCATATCGGCGTAAGCGGCCCTAGCTAACTTATGTATTTCGCACGCATAATTGTTAACACTTTCGTGCGCCATCTGCCTGCGATGGTGCAACTGCCGTCCTAGGAACTTTGACAGTTCCGGAGGTTGAAAGCGTTCAGCTAACTGCTGTGTTAGCTGCTTGTAATTTTGTTTCACTGCGTCAGGTAAAGCCCGATACACATTGGCAGCGAAACCGCGTAAATACATAGGCAACATTCTGGTCATTTTCTGGGCATTATACTCTAACGCATTAGAACACAATTCATAATAATCAGCCCAGTCTTTAAAATTTTCACCTGGATTACCGTAGAAATATGGTATGTCTGGAAATCTTCTCCCCTCATGAGCTAAATGCTCGGCATTTGGAGCTACCGGTACCAAGGGAGGTTGTTCAACTACCGGGTCAGCAGCTACCTGCGCTGCCGCCTCCAAGGCGTGATTGGCAGCCTCTAGCTGCGCCTGTAGCGCCGCATTTTGGGCTACCAATTGTGCTACGGCGGCCTGATCACCGCGCACCTCATCCCTGCGATCACGCCGCTCCTGCCTAGGGTCTGCCGAAGCACCCGAAGTACCCGGCAGGGTAAACATACTTACCAATTCGTCGTGGTCACCAACTGTTAGGGAAAAGCAACCGCCTCGTAAACCAGTCACACAGCCCAACTAAACTTTATTAGCACCCGGCCACTCGGCCTCCATCCCATCATCCATCAGACATAACATTAAACTATCACAGCATTCCAACACCAACACCCATAAAGACTTTCCTAACATATGTATGTATGTATGTATGTATGTATGTATGTATGTATGTATGTATGTATGTATGTATGTATAATTATGCTTAGTAGGAAGTTGATTCATTAGAAACTGATAATGAATTTCATAGTGAGAAATGACCAAACTAAGCTACATCAATGGCGTATCCAGGATTTTGCTAAAGGGGGGCTGTAAATTTTTGAAGTTGCGTGGTTGGGCCCCTGCCCAACAAGGGCGAGAAAATTTTGAGAAATTAGCCTTCTAAAATGGCTTTTAAAAGATATTCTGATCATAAAATAGACAGTTTTAGATCACGGTTAGACAGTTTGAGTACATAATTCCTTCATTTCTCTGATTTTTAGTCAATTTTCCTTCCTACATCCGCCGCAAAGGTGGGTGTACCCACCCTACACCCACTGGATACGCCACTGAACAATGTATCAGTCAAGGATCACTAATCAGATCACCCATTTCTGTTGCGCCACAATTCGTCTTCAACATTGACATGGTTGTGATCATTTATGTAAGCATCACGGCAGATGTAAATGTTCTCATCAGTATCTTGGGGCTGTTCAATGTCAAGTTGCTCATCTTCATTTTCAGGAACTAAAAGATAACACAAGACAATGAAGAAAATTTGCTGCGTCCCTATTACTCTGAGTATGCTGTCGCTTTTGTGCAGGTCCTCTTGGCCTGGTAGCCGTGCCATCACTGCGTGCTTTGTGTGAAAAGTAGGACATAATTTGTTGCTCCGTAAGGTACTCGTTTGGCTGAAATCGAAGTGAAGCTGCAACATATGTACATGAATGTAATAATTAGGATTAGGTTTCAGTTCATGTGCTAACCACTAGAATCCCGAACATAAGGCATTTCCTTTGCCAGTGTCCCAGCATTATGCTTCATTCGGTCTGTACAACCTTCATCAAACTTCTCATCCAGCCAAGCCACCTGGTTCGAGTTAAAGCGAATGTTTGGTGAAGATTCACGCAGAGCCCAACCTGGTTCTAATGGCTTATGTCCTGCGACGCATTGACTATTGATTGCTTCTTCAGTATCAACCACCCTTTCAAGTTGTTGATGGATGTCATTTGAACTTGTGAAAATATTCTCAAGATTGTTCTGATACATTTGCTGAGCCACATCCTGCATTGTTTGTCGCTCTGGAATCATCTGATGGGTACCAGTGATGAGGTGTCTGATGAGATTTCCGTAAAACTGGTATTTTCGCCTGCACCCTTCTTCAGGGCAATCAAAAAGTTCGTTTTCGTTCGCAGTCTCAAAAACCACTGTTTTGTCAACTTCCATTTCATCATCATCATCAGCCTCATCAGTGCTTTGAACACGCTGCTGGGACAATTGGGCTTGATCAGGTTGTGCCAGTGTTGGGTCTTCAATGTCGCTTTCTGGATCAACCACGGATTGATCATTTTCTGCTTCTGCTGTGTTGATTTGATCTGTTGGGTAGAAAGAAACACCAACTGGCTTCCAGTAGTCTTTCCCTGGGATCTGGTACTGCAGATCTTCATGATATTCCAGTGTTGTACTGAACCTTTCTTTATTTCCTTTGTTTTCCCATACTTTCTTTGGAATCACTCTGCCCTCGACAATGTTTGGCTTTGCCAAGCCTCCAAAACACCATCATAAATGCCAGCAGAGGGGTCAACATACATACATACATACATACATACATACATACATACATACATACATACATACATACATACATACATACATACATACATACATACATACATACATACATACATACATACATACATACATACATACATACATACATACATACATACATACATACATACATACATACATACATACATACATACATAGGCATGGGATACATGCTTAAATAGTGGTAAATTAGCGAATTTTTGGTTATCTTTGTACTTTGAGTGGAAATTTGATATGCAGAGGCATGCGTTTTTGCCACTTTCTATACACCGTTAGAAGCGCAATTCACAGGGCTATAAAATATAAAAAAATCTCGAGGGTAACTTTTTTTATTTTCGAGAAAAATCTAATTTAGTGAACTTCACCATGAAATTTTTTTGCGGATTTTTTCACATTCGATGTCGTGGTTAGAGAACGAAACAGCAAAACAGTACTGCTTATGCGGCAAACGAAAGCCAATGTCATGACGATTCGTTTGGCACCAAGCACAACGTTCTAGCTGCTTTGGATCGCAAGTGACACTCAGTCAAACATGACCTATTGACAGTCCGATTTTGATGGTTGCCCACCCTGCTTCCGAGGGCTGGCTCTGCCGGACCAGGGCACCTAGAGGGCTGTGCTCTTCAGGTTTAGCACAAGTCATCGTTAGGTACAACTTCCCCAAACCGGAGACCCCAGGGCTAAGTTTTCACGATGGCCGATTTTTCGACTTGCACATAGCAGGGTCGATTCTCTCGCGAACTGACTCTTAAAATAGCGATTTTTAGCCTCCTTGTTGTAAAAAAAATGCTAAAAGCGCATTTCCAGGCGTTCTGGAGCTTTTGGAAATTTGGACCTCCTTTGGGCGAAACCCTCTCCCCCACGCCGGCCGCGACCTGTTACATGTATGACTGTGCCCGTTTCCATTTGTCTATTGTGGCTCAGGTGCTTAGGCAGCTGCAGTCAGTCGGTTCCCATTTACGCACTGCCGCCTAAACCACTATGCCAACCGTGCCGGCTGAATATGGGTACCATATATGGTTGCAGTAGAATAAACGGCGTTAACTTAGCGGCGGTTGCTGCTCGTTGAGCCAGTTAACCAGCCATGTTTAGGCGGCGCACGCAGGCATAAGTCTGTCGGAGGCGGAGGCTTCCATCGCCTCTCCTTTCACTTCCGCCGTGGCCGACATTCGTTGCGTTCCCACAGTAATCCGCGAAGGTCGTGCCGCTCTCACCACCTCATATGGAGTGTTCAAGTACATGGCCGGCTACAGTATGACGCAGTTCATCAGCGTTTGTCTGTTGTACTGGATTGCCACCAATCTGGCCGACTTCCAGTTCCTCTACATCGATCTCTTTCTCATCACCACCTTCGCTGTCTTGTTTGGAAACACAGCCGCCGCTGTGGGATTGGCGCCGAAGCCGCCGCCCGTCAGGATTCTCTCGGTGCCCTCGGTGACCAGCATTCTGCTGCAGATTGCGGCGGTTGGCGCCTTCCAGGTAGAACTTGACAACTTCACTGTCTGTCTGTCTGTCTGTCTGTCTGTCTGTCTGTCTGTCTGTCTGTCTGTCTGTCTGTCTGTCTGTCTGTCTGTCTGTCTGTCTGTCTCTCTGTCTGTCTCTCTGTCTGTCTCTCTCTCTCTGTCTCTCTGTCTGTCTGTCTGTCTCTCTGTCTGTCTGTCTGTCTGTCTGTCTGTCTGTCTCTCTGTCTGTCTGTCTGTCTGTCTGTCTGTCTGTCTGTCTGTCTGTCTGTCTGTCTGTCTGTCTGTCTGTCTGTCTGTCTGTCTGTCTGTCTGTCTGTCTGTCTGTCTGTCTGTCTGTCTGTCTGTCTGTCTGTCTGTCTGTCTCTCTGTCTGTCTGTCTGTCTGTCTGTCTGTCTGTCTGTCTGTCTGTCTGTCTGTCTGTCTGTCTGTCTGTCTGTCTGTCTGTCTGTCTGTCTGTCTGTCTGTCTGTCTCTCTGTCTGTCTCTCTGTCTGTCTCTCTCTCTCTGTCTCTCTGTCTGTCTGTCTGTCTCTCTGTCTGTCTGTCTGTCTGTCTGTCTGTCTCTCTGTCTGTCTGTCTGTCTGTCTGTCTGTCTGTCTGTCTGTCTGTCTGTCTGTCTGTCTGTCTGTCTCTGTCAGGGTTCGTGCGGGATCTGGAAAGTCAGGGAGTCATGGAAAAGTCAGGGAATTTAAAAAAAGTCAGGGGAAAATTTGATAGCAGCAGAAACATCTCGCTGCGAAATCTTCCTATCCGAACTTTACACGACACCCTTTTGAAGATCGGTCTTCTGGCTATATATACTATTACTTAAACCGGAAATTTACCCTCTGAATACCGTTTAAATGCGTTTTTCAAAGCCAATTTTTCAAAATTTTCTCAGATTGGTTGCCGTTTCCTCACCCTGGTTGGTCAGGGAATTTTTACTTTGGTCATGGAAAAGTCAGGGAAAGGTCAGGGAATTTTGCTATACAAAAGCCGCACGAACCCTGTCTGTCTGTCTGTCTCTGTCTGTGTTTGTTTGTTTGTTTGTTTGTTTGTTTGTTTGTTTGTTTGTTTGTTTGTTTTTTAGTTGCACTGTATTTTCGGACAGCTCAGGACACTCTTCCCTCGCCCTTTTCAGAGCCTCACTCTCGCTAGTATTGCAAATACAATTTAGCCACAGTAAACGCTTGAAAATCAAGAAATTCGCACAAAATATATTCAGCCAGCTAAGTGAAACTGATCTTTTATGCAACGGACAAAGCTGAAATTCGACAGATATCTAAAGTTGCTGCAGGCACAGTTGTTAAAAAAAAATTTTTGAAAAACAATTTTTTAAGTCGTCTTAAACTGGTCTAGCGCGCTAGTACAGGTACTTTACTTACAACAATTTTTCCACTTTTGCACCTCAAAGTCAGTTAACAGACACAGACAGACAGACAGACAGACAGACAGACAGACAGACAGACAGACAGACAGACAGACAGACAGACAGACAGACAGACAGACAGACAGACAGACAGACACAGACAGACAGACAGACACAGACAGACAGACAGACAGACAGACAGACAGACAGACAGACAGACAGACAGACAGACAGACAGACACAGACAGACAGACACAGACAGACAGACACAGACAGACAGACACAGACAGACAGACAGACAGACAGACAGACAGACAGACAGACAGACAGACAGACAGACAGACAGACAGACAGACAGACAGACAGAACAGAACAGAACAGAACAGAACAGACAAGCGTGAGACACCCTGTATGAGCAGCGATACGATGACAGTGAGCAAATCTTTTTCAGGCGTTCATATTCCGCGTCACGGCCGAGCAGGAGTGGTTCTACCCGTTCACCAACCCCGAGGACGACAACAACTTCTACGCGTTCCAGGGCACCGCCGTCTTCCTGCTCTCCTGCTACCAGTACATCGCTCTGGCCATAATCTACAGCAAAGGCCATCCCTACCGGCTCTCCATCATCACCAACAAGGCGCTTTGTCTGGCTCTGACTCTTTGCACGGCCATCAGTGTCTGGATCACTCTCTACCCACCCCACTTTCTGGTCACCTTTCTCAATCTCCTCATGCCTCCTCTCTTCAACTACAGACTTTTCATTCTCATCACCGCTCTGTTAGGCTGTCTGGTCTGTTATCTGTGCGAAAAGTGGCTGGTAGACTACTTGCTCCTGGACGTGGGCACGCGTAAAAACTGGCTGGGACTCGGTGAGAGCAGCGCCAAGTATGAACTGCTGCTGAAGGAGATTGGACATGGGGTCGGTTGGCTGAAAACGGTGGTGAAGAGAGGACAGAGAAGGGCCGCATCCCCACCCAATGTGCTTCAGTCAGATGAGAGGAGACACTCCGCAGACAGTCAGGAGGTTCTGGTGGAGTTGGTCGACTCCTCCGATGAAAAGAGATCCGTCACCTCCTTCTGACCCGCCTTTCTCTCTATATTTGGTTGTTTTCTCGAGTCTTTTCTCTCCTTCGCCTTCTGATCTGCCTGCTACCAGTGTACCTTTGCTGTGATTTAGGACTTGGACTCTTTGTGAAAGCCTAGTAGTCGAGTGCGAGTTTTACTGTACCTTTGTCTAATCTGTATAAGTTATTGTTCTTCTGCGGCCGATTCCAGTTGATCATACAAGCATTCAGATTTATTTTGTTCCTTGTTTTTGGTTAAAGTTTGTTTACATCTTACGGATTGCATCACTACTGAGGTGTGTACGTGGTGTGTCGATTTGCGAAGGTGCTGAATTGACGATGCGAAAAGAGCATCCGCCTTGTAGTAATTGCGTTTTAATCAGACGGTATAGTGACTTTTCTACCCCGTCAAGATTCAAATTTAGAATTGTTTCGGCGAAAATTATGACAAAAAATGCGAAATTAACATTTTTAGGGGCGTGTAAAAATTACGTAATGGCCTGAGGGGGCTCGCCAAATGATTACTAATCATTACCGTGGGGGGAGGGGTTTGGCGACTTCATTACTTAATTTTTAAAAGTGCAGAAATCACTGAAGTGACCATAATTTTAATTGTGTTGACGTACAGTACATTATACGCGCTCGATTTGAAGCTATTGCGCTTACATTTTGTCATTTTCACTTCGATGCACGTTTAGCTTAGAGAAGGCAGCTACCGTTTAAGTCAGGGCTTTCCAATTTTTCAAATGCTAAGTAGCAACAGTGACCATTGACGTTCTATTAAGAGTTTATAAGGGTATAGCACTTATCGAGTCGATCTTTTATGACTATCGATCATCAGTCAAGTACCAACCCTAAAAAGTGGCAGCAGCAGTATTCTCGTCAGAAATATTAAAATGTCCAACGCTTTTATGCACAAAACTACTGTAATAACTACACTGATAATTATCATAGTTGTAGCTCATCAAAAAACTAGAAAATTATCAACTTGTTACTGTGTACATATGTAATTTTAATAAAAACGTTATTTTACATGGAATTGAAAGCACAAATTTCGGCTCTGACTCTTCAAAAATTGAAATTTCGGGGGTTAGCAGGACCACCACCTCGGACAGTTCCTTTTTCTTTGTGTCGGCAAAAATTTGGAACGCTTTACCCCCTGACGCCCCTTTGTTGTCTTATAAGCAGTTTGATCATTTCTTAAACAGTAATCAGTTCCTTTCTATTGTTATTCGACTTGGTTTTAACTGTGATCTTTAACATGTATACTGTTTTATGCTGGCAGCTGTTTTTCGCTGCATAGTGAAGTAAGGTTTTAACATGCCAGTAAACTTTGAAACTTCGTCAAAAAAAACTTCGTCGTGAAACGGTCGAACCCGCCCTAATAGGTCAAAGTTTTTCTGGTTTACTTGCTTTTTGCCTCTCTGTTAGTATTTAACTCTTCTAATTGCTTCTTTTCTTTAGATAACATAAAACTGCAAATGCCACTACAGTACCGAGTTATAAAGCTTCTGAAAATTGGTCTTCTTCACAGTTACAGTACATACGTAACGTACCAGGGATGTGAGGTGGGAAAAAAACACCGGAAAAAAACTGTTTTTTTCCGGAAAAAAACCGGTTTTTTTCCTAAGGGTCGGAAAAAAACATAAATCGCGGAAAAAAACTCAAGCTAAAAATAGCTAATTTACGTCATTTTTCGTTTAAAAAATGGACTTTTGCTATGTATAATAGGCCATACTGACTCAAAACTGTTAGAAAAACAACAAAAAAGACCAAATTTGGCATGAAAAAACAAAAATGCAAACTGCTGTAAGAAAATTTGCATATAGCGTTATTTATGGAACCTGTCAGGCACTGTTTCATGCCTGTTTCGTGATTTATATCAATGTAACACGTGTATTTCTGGTCTAACAAGACTGAGGAAGGCGCTAGAAAGCGTTAGGAATCATAAAACCAGCCTAGGATACTCAGAACTTGGGCTGGAGTTTTTTTCCGCGATTTAGGAAAAAAACCGGAAAAAAACCGGAAAAAAACTGGAAAAAAACAGGCCGAGGTTTTTTTCGGAAAAATATACAACCCTGTAACGTACACATACAGTAGTAGGGGCGCCTGCTGGAAACGAACGCAAACATTTCCGCTCTAATACTTCAAAAAATTGAAATTTCGGGGGTTAGCCAAATTATTACGAAATTAGGGAAGGGGCGGGGGTCAGGAAATTATTACATTACAGGCGATTATCAGGAGGGAGAGGAGTCCGAAAATGGGCAAAAATACCATTACAAAATTTTTGCACGCCCCCTTACTGCCCTGAAGGCGCTTCTACACCTAGTGTATGTACTCATCTTAGCATGAGCTCAGGAATTATCGTAACATTAGTTACGGTACACTCACGGTTGAATGCTCCAAAGGCAAATTGTTGGCTCTACCGGCTACACAGCGTGCCCTTCCCTGCTACAATACCATGGTGGTTATTGCTATGTGTTAGCTAATAATGGAGCAATTATTTGTTCAGGTGAAAATGCTGGCAAACCCGAAATATCACTCAAATCAGAGTTTCAATATTTCAGCCTGATACTGCAAGCTATTGTCAAAAATTTGATGCCCTCTGTTCTGTTGTGTGTGTCAAAAATTTGCATAGTGCGCCGCGACTAACAACGGAAGTGGCGCTGTGTTGTGTTGTGACGTTCTCTCTTCTGTGCGGTCCTTTTTTATTTTACATCGTTCTTCGTCCGTTCAGGTGCGTTCGAGTTCTCCACGTTATTATTCGGCATTATTACGTGCCCTTACAATTTTCGGTTTTGTTTCAGTTCAAGGGCAACCGATAAAGTTAAAGAGTTCTGTTCTAAAGGAGGATTGGCGACCACGAAGATGCCGTTCACTTGCAGTGACTGTGGACAGAGTAAAGGTGAGTCCTTAGTGACAGTTAATAATCTAGGCGCCTCATTTGCAGGCCAAATCGATAAGTGGTCTAGCCAACGCATCAGGATAGGGTACGCAACGAACCGGAGGGCCTGTTTTCCAAATATAAAGTACCCTTAGAGACGCATCAGTAGGCTATAGAGTACGTCGGCCAGACCAATTATCGATTTTGCCGGCCACTAGCCTAAATCAACTACCGGAGATTTGCACTTAGTGTCCCACCCCACTTAATAACCCACTGGGATATTACATAGACCCTTATTCCGCTTTATATCCCATGGGATATTACTTGGCGGCAATGTTTATGTCAAATTTGTAATAATTTTCTTTACACATGCATACTGTATCTATGATAAAACATTGTCGCGTCATGGCCATGGGTAGTTTACGCTATCCCGTGTGTCACGGCGGCCCCGGCACCCGTGGAAGCGGTGTGTTTGTGGGTTCGAAACCTGTCGAGGCGATGGGAAGTAGTCGACACAAAGCCCAATCCAGGCCATCGAAAGTCAGCAATGGCAAGTAGATAAATGGGGACCGAACCGGCGCTGTCTTGCACACACCGACAGTAAAAGGGGAGGGTTGTTGTTAAGGAGACTGCCGGACCTTGTGTCTCTTCCTGCTCTATAGCAGTTGGCTACTCCTAGTCCGAAAGGACAAAATGTTACAACAACAAAACATTGTTCCGGTTAATATCCCATGCCGTTTCCAGTTAATATCCCATGGCTTTGTCCAGTTAATATCCCTGGGATATTAACTGGCGGCAATGTTTTCACAGAGAATCGTGATTTTCCGTGTTATATCCCCTGGGATACTAAGTGGAAAACTCTGGTAGATTGTTGTAAACTTTTGCTGTGTCCTTTTCAAACACATCATTGCTTACTTTAAACACTATTTCTAAGATCTTAGAAGAAAATATAACGCAACGCATATTAACTAGCACGATTTGAAGCGAATCATGTTTTGCAGAGAGTCGGGCAAAGCTGAAAGAGCACATAAATGCTGATCATTTCCAACTGTGGCAGTTCCAATGTTCCGCTTGTTCAAGTGTAGGTGTAACAGAAAAGACAGCAACCAAGACACAACTAAAAGTCCACTTTGAGCAGTGTCACCCCAGCCAGCCATTCAAATTCTTCTGCAACTTGCCCGAATCCGAGCTGCAGAAAAAGGAGCAGGCTCAGTTGATGCTTCAGAGATCTCTCGTAAATACACGCAATTTATAATGGGATAAAGCCAAAATTTGCATAAAATTCGCTGTTTAGGAGCTGTCTGCTGCTCAGTCGTCTAGGGATGTGATCGACAGGGAAGAGCCAAGCGATACTGGGTCCTCTTCGCCTCCTCCTTCTGCTTCTGAACCGACCAGCCAGTCAAATGAAGAGGCCAATGCAGCACTGAACACTGAGCAGGGTGTCAGGTATTAGAATGAGTCTGAATTTGATAAACGTATTTCAGTTCTCTCAATTCAGCTGCGGTCGATGTGGCGAGAGAGTGGCTGACAGGCCACTGGTCAAGAGAGACCATGCGGTTGAGCACTTTAGAAGCGTGACCAAGGTGGACAGTCCGTTCACGCAGCCGATCAACCTTCAGCATCAACTGCAGTTCTACCGGCTGCTCAAAGTCTGTTTCCCTGGATTTGCTGAACAGTTCACAGGTGATAGTCCTGTGACCGGTCAGAACACCACCAAGAGAACGAACCCGGTTAAGCAACATCAGCTAACTCAGGTCAGTCTATAGTTTTGGCTGCCGGCACAGTTGGTGTAGTGCTTTAGGCCACAAAGCCACTGTGCGCGACGTCGTGCGCTCATTCTCTCGGAGCGGCAAGCTTCTTGCCGCAAAGAGTTGGTCGTCGGCACAAAGCTCCACCCAGGCCGCTGAAAGCTGGTGACAGCGAGTAGGTAAAATGGGAACTGACTGGATCTGCCGTTGCACTGAAGCCGCTTGCACCAAAGCATGCCACGTTGGAGGAGAAGATCAACGACGTCAGGAGTTGTTTGGAAACCGACTAGGCCTGGGGGCCTCTCCCACACCAGGGGCGGACCAAACGGACGTTGGGGAGCCGACATCACTATGACGTCAACGCGCCGGGCACTCTCTTAGTACCTGGCGCACAACGAACAGCATGGCTAGAGTGGCTGGCAGTGATAGAAGGGAAAACGTCCGAGATGACGAACCACGTGGGTCGCGAAATGGACCGCATAGGTCTGATCGTAGGGCCGTAAGGGGTGTAGCTCCGGGTCTAGGGGGTCACTGATGTTCGAACATGCACCGTTGGTGTTCGTTTGACATCTATTTTACTATATCTGGATACCAACCAGATCCGCGAAAAAAGTTGCTTAAACACCTTCTCTTATAGGTTAGTTGACTTTCTAGCAAAAAGCAAATATATTACAACAATACATACGTGTACATTGTACACTGCTGTCAACAATGCATAAATTGCTTTAGGTACCAAAGTCGTCTAGTAAGCGAAAAAGAAAGCAGCCAACGACAGTCAAGTCAGGTGTGATAGGGCGTGTTCTGAAAGGAAGAAAGAGAGCGTCGACTAAAAGAAAAAGAACGGTCTACTGCAAGGAGTGCAAAACTGGTCATGTTCCTAGCTCTGTCCAAGGTCACTTGATTACCAACCACATGAACGGGCTGAAGCCGTTTGAGTGCACTGTGTGTGAACGACTCTACTGTCTGGAGAGCAGCTGCTGCAGACACATGAAAGAAGCCCACAAAGTCATCGGCAAGGCCAGATGCACTGTGGTCGACCTGGGTTCCCGGGTCGCAAAGCTCAGATCCAAACTGATTCGGTATTAAATCTTGCATGGGTATTTTAGTTCTTTTGGCTGGGTGCCTTTTTATTTTTTGGTCATCTGCTGTCACAGTCCGATATCTTCCGATCCGACTGTACGTATTAGGCTTTGTGACAAAAACATTGGTGCGATGATTGGTTCTGTTTGTATTATTGTGCCTACATACTGTAAGCACACAGTTTGTATATGAGCAGTAAATACAGCTAAGTAGCTGTTGAGATAAAATTTCGTTTCAGATGACTTTTGCCGTTGTCTGTAAAAAGTTATGCGAATCTGATCTAGTTTTGGACCGATCCGATCCGATATGCCTTCGGCCTGCGATCAGACTGGTGGTCCATTTCGCGACCCCCGTGATTGGTCATCTCGGACGTTGCCCTTCTTCTGCCGGCCACTCCTAGCCATGCTACTGGGTGCCGGTCACCAGGAGGGCGGCCGACGTGTTTGATGCCATGAATCTTGACAGCTCCCGACGGCCGCCGGTGCCCCATATGCCAGAGGGCTCCCGGCATAGTTGGTTTCTCAGACAGCTTCTGACATCATAGATCTGCTCCAACGCGGTATGCTTGTGGAGCGGCTTCGGTGCAACAGCAGATTCAGTCGGTTCCCATTTTTCCTACTCGCTGTCACCAGCTTTCGGTGGCCTGGGTGGAGCTTTGCGCCGACGACCAACTCTTTGCGGCAAGAAATTTGCCGCGCCGAGAGGATGAGCGCACGACGTCGTGCACAGTGGCTATGCGGCCTAAACCACTACACCAAGTGTGCCGGCAAGTCTTGGACCTTTGCCTTATTCAAAGTCAATAGAAACTTTAGCCTAAACGACTGCAGGTTGGCATATTTATATCTTAAAAGGTTAAGCGTCGAAGTCTAATTCAGAGTAGGTCAAAGTTTTTCTTGTTACTTGCTTTTTGCTTTTCTGTTACTATTTACCTCCTCTAATTTTACTTCACTGCAAATTGCACTACAGTCCCGCCCGAGTTACAAGCTACTGAAAATTGGTCTCTTTAACTGCTGCCTAAGTGCAGTGCGTGCGTAACGTACACTTGTAGGGGCGCCGATGTACGTATGTTTTTTCCACTACAGTTAGTTGAGGTATTGTTAGCTAGACTCTTTTCAGAGATTATGCTCTTGAAGACATTGCAGACCGTAGCTTTTCAACTTTTCAAACGTATTTCGGCCGTAATAAAGGCAGTTCTTTTGGCTGGATGGGTGCATTTTTGTTCTCAGTGATCTGCTGTCACTGTCCGATGTCTTCCGGCAATTCGTCTTATGTTTTGTAAGAAAACACTGGTGTGCTGATTGGCTGGTTCTGTTTGTATTATTCACAGGGAAAACGTCTTTTGAGATACGGTTACTGCGATCTGTTAACGTACAGTTACAGATCGCATAACAAGATTGCATTTTGCGTAGTAACGATGTGATAATGCGGCGCGGCGCCTCTGACTGATGATGCGTTAAATGAGATCTGCTAATGTACATTTACAGATCATCTGCAACAATCGCATTAGCAGATCACGTTAACCGTGCTACAACTACTGTTGTTTGGGTATGGGTTTTTCAGGAATCGGTTCGGTATGGGTCGGTATTTTTCGGCATACCCAGGAATCGGTTCGGTATGGGTAGGTATTCGCAAAAATACCGGTATACCGGTATTTATTCGGTATTTGCTGAAAATGTTTCACAAAGTCAAAACACTGAATTTCCCATTTACAAGGCCATATATTTAGTCATTTCCAAGGTTAGAGGCCAGAAAATCAATCAAAAGCAATGGGATTTACAGTTTTTAGGGATTTTTAAAATTATTTTTCAGTTCTATTTGGAGTGAAAATTGTTTCTATACATAATTTTGGCTAGGAGAAATGCTTCCATTGATTGTACTGTAGTTTTAATGCCTGCTAATGTACAGTATGGAGATCTAACGAGAAGTAACAGAATGCGGGCTATTCCGTGAATGTACTTTACGTAAAGTACATTGAGACATGGTTATGAAGGAGCAGTCTGAAGTTAAGCCAAAACTAGACCAACGCTTTCTAATGACAAAACAAGTTTGGGACAGGGAAGGGTCATAGGAATAAAAATCATTCAATAGGAATAAAAATCATTCAAATTCGATATTTTGATAGGATATCGTGATAGATAGAATGTGTTTTTGCATGCTCCAAAAATACAAAATCACAAAGAAATCATTGTGATCAAGGGGAATGTTCGATAAAAATTGCCCTAAGCTGGACAAAAATACCGATTCCCAAATACCTGGGTATTCCCAAAATAATCGGTATACCGGGTATGGGTATTTATTAAAATACCTGGAATCGGTAGGTATTTATTGGGTAGGTATTCCCAAAAATACCCATTTTTCGGCATGGGTTCGGTATACCCAATCAACAGTAGCTACAACAGTCAGCACTGCGTTCTGGAATGGCTTTGGTTGATTCGTATTTAACGCATTTAACGTATTAACGATGTGCTAATGAGATCTTTGTAGACAGACCGTCTTACGATAGTTAAATACGATGACAAGCTACGGTTAATGCGGTTACAAGGCACGGTTAATGCGATGACAAGCTACGGTTAATGCGATTACAAGGCACGGTTAATGCGATCTCTAACTGTACATTAGCAGATCGCAGTAACCGTATCTCAAAAGACGTTTTCCCTGTGATTGTCCTGTGTACTGTAAGCACTAGAGCAAGCTACTGTAGCGGTTCTGATAAAGTTTCGTTTCAAATGATGCCGCTGTCTGTAAAAGGGATTCTACTAAGGGTCGTTCTCTGGTCCGATCCATCCAGTCTTGCCACTTTGCTCTATTCAGACCCAAAATGCTGACCAAAAAGATAGCGAGGCCTTTTTCCAGTTCCCGAATAATTTGAAAGGTCAGCCATGCCATCAATTTTCCACCGAATGAAAAGATCTTTGGAACGACTATTACTATTTGTTTAGACTTTGTTTTGGTTTGTTCCTAGCCTGCTAGCCTTTTCTAGCCCAGCGCTTTTACTTTCAGTGAGAACGTCAAAAATAAGGGTGGTACTCTTTGAACATACAGCACAACTGCATAACTAAATTTACGCATTTTAATTTACGTCCATTGTGTTTCTTTAGTTGCGACCCCTGTAAGCCATACTCACTAGTTCGTACAATCCTTTTCATTTCAAACATTTATTCAGTTAAACATTCTGAACAGGACCTATAACTGCTTGCGCAGGAAGTGCCCTCTGACTAGAAAACACACATCTTACCTAAACAATAATCCTGCTTTTTCTGCAGGGGACACCACCCCCGTGGTTACTGTATGCAAATAATTTCCACTATAGTGCGTTGTGTGGTTAGTGTAGTGAGCGAGAAATGCTATTAGTGTTGTGTGTAGTGTGTGCGTTGTGTAGTGGGGTGAGGGCAGAGGAGTGTTTGTGGCTGGAGAGGATGGATGCGATCTGGGAGGAGGAGGAGTGGAGGCCCAATCAGACAAGAGTGGCAGTGTTGCGTTCGTGGGAGGACTGGCAGATGCTGGATGAGCTGTTGGAGTCCCTCGGCTCGCCCGACACCTTCAACCGCAGCTACCTGCACTGGAGAAGTGGACAGGTGGCCAGCGTCAGTCGGAGACCCTGGATGGGAGAAGAGCAGGTTCCAGTGGTCTGGGTGGAGTGTGGGCGCCATCACTCTGTGTGTCGGTGGAGACAAGACCAGCTGCCTGCTCCCTCCTTTCCCTTCACTCGCACGCACCGCCGCTACACCGACGGCCTGTACAGCCTCAGACTCTTCACCCTGGACAAGCTGAGAGACGGTAAATCTGGCTTTTTATTCACCTCTCTTGCCTATCTGGTTGACAGAAATTTGCATACAGTAAGTGTTGTGTGTTGTTTAGATGTATGTACGTTTCGAGAAGTGAGTGAGAGTTTGATGAATAGGTCCCATGTTTCCCTGAGTTACGGAGGAAGCTGTTATGTTATCGAGAGAAAGCGACATCCCTATAAGCTAGCCAAGTTGTCGTGTGAGTTTCTGGGCAGTCACTGGCAGTTGGCCACATTTCCACAACACTCAGCTGGAATCATGAGTCAATACTTCAGCTATGTATTCAAGTCAAAGGCTAAAATTAACTGGGTAAGCGCTTACTGTTTTAACCATCTATACTACTGTAATCTATCGGAAGCCCAGTAATTATCGGAAGTTTTCCTGAAAATATGTGCCTACTGTAAGACGCGACCGTAAATTACACAAATTTACGGCCCTTGCAAAAGTTGCCGAAAATTTCGTTCTCAAACAGTACCGCCCCACAAGGGGGCGTGCAAAAATTACGTAATGGCATGAGGGGGGAGGGGGTTCGCCAAAAGATTTCTATTCATTACGGTGGTGGGACGGGGGGTTGGCGACTTCATTACGTAATTTTTTAAAGTGCGGAAATCACTAAAGTGGCCATAATTTTAATTGTTTTAATGTACAGTACATGTACTTGTAGTCTCGATTTGAAGCCATTGGGCTTAAATGTTCTCGATTTCACTTAGATGAGCGTTTAGATTAGAGAAGGTAGCTACCGTTTAAGTCAGATCTTTCCAATTTTTCAAATGCTAAATGGCGAGAGTGACCTTTGACATCTTATTAAGAGTTTATAAGGGTATAACACTTATAGACTCGATCTTTTACAGGGTTCGTGCGGCTTTTTCCGAGTAAAATTCGCTGAACAAAGTCAAATTTCCCCACCAATCACAGTGAGAACATTCTAACAAGGGTCAGAATTTTTAAAAATTGGCTCTAAAAACGCATTTTAAACGGTATTCTGAGGGTAAAATTTACAGTTGTAGTAGTTGTGGAAAGTCAGAAGTCCCATTTTCAAAAGGGTGGTGTGTAAGTAAACCTCTGACAGGGCCCTTTGGGCGAGAGAGGATTCTACTGCTATCAATTTTTTCCCTGACTGGACACCAAATCATACATGTAGGAGGGGGGGGGGGTTTGGGGGGGTTTAGCCCCCCAGGCCCGATTTTCGGCAAAACCCCCCCCCAGCCGAATTCTGGGGGGGTTTTTTTCTGAAACCCTATTTTGGGTTACAAACTGCTAAAATTCAGGGTTTCAAGACTTATATACCGTAATTTAGCATTTCAAAAGCCCTAAATAGGGTTCCGGAACCCTAATTTGGGTCTCAAAAACCCTAAACAGGGTTTCAGTGCCCTAATTTTTGTTTCAAAATCTCAAAATAGGGTTCCAGAAATGCACTTTAGCTGTATTATGTCGAATAAAATAGAGCTTTTTTGGCGCGTTTTAAAGCAAAAACATGTTTTTTGCACGTTTTTAATAAAAAATAGGATTTTCTGCACATTTTAAACCAATAAATAGGGTTGTAAAGGGAATTTTTGCACTTCTGACAGAATTTTTACCCGATTTTTAGTCCTCAAAACCCTGTTTTGAGCCCAAAAAAAGGTCGCTAAAACCCACTTTTGGACACCAAAAAACCCCCTTTGGAAATAGAAATAGGAAACCCCCTTTGGAAATAGTGCTGAAACCCTATTTTGGATCTGGAAAAAACCCCCCCAGCCGAAAACCCAGCTACATGTA
This sequence comes from Sabatieria punctata, assembly GCA_030248155.1. NCBI lineage: Eukaryota > Metazoa > Nematoda > Chromadorea > Araeolaimida > Comesomatidae > Sabatieria > Sabatieria punctata. The sequence continues at coordinate 19,156 of JASANB010001450.1, forward strand.
TGCACCTAATTCCCTGACTTTTCGGGTCCCGCACGAACTCTGTTTATGACGATCGATTATCAGTAAAGCAATATTGAAGCAGCCCTAAAATCCAGTATAAAACACTTCGGTTTCATCTTTAACAAAACGCCATCCAATGATGGCTTCTATGTAAAACTAAGACTATACGTACATGTACAATGTACGTAGTTGTACCTACCTCATCAATAAAGAAAACTAAGAAAATTATCAATTGTTACTGTACACAGATGCTATTTTAATAAGAACGTCGTTTTACATAGAATTGAACGAAAAATTTTCGGCTCTAACTCTTCAAAAAATTGAAATTTCGGGGGGTAGCCAAATTATCACGTAATTAGGGGAGGGGGGTCAGGAAATTATTACGGGCGATTATCAGGGGGGAGGGGGTCCGAAAATTTGCAAATACGTAATTTTTTACGTAATTTTTGCACGCCCCCCAATACAATTACCGATTTACATTTACGCTTGTGCTTAGTTTTAGGCTCAGGTTTAGAATCAGCATTTAATTTATGCATTAGTTCATGCTGTAGCTTAGCTTTAGACCTATGGTCATACATGTAACAGCTCCGGGCCGACCTGGGGGGAGGGGGGTAGGGGGGGTTTCCTCAGGTGGGGGGTCGAGGGGGGGGGTTTCGCCCAGGTTGGGGGTCCCAAATTTCAAAAAGCTCCAAAACGCCTAGAAATGCGTTTTTAGCACGTTTTTTTCAGTAAGGACGCTAAAAATCGCTATTTTAAGCTGCCAAATAGCGTTTTAAAGCTAAAAACAAGAAAAAAGTGAATTTTAGGCTAAAAATTAGTGATTTCTGACCCAGTTTGTAGTGATGTAAAAAATTAATTTAATTGTAATTGAAATTCGCATAATTGGCCCGTTTTAATTTCAATTCAATTAATTTAATTTAATTGAAATTCAAAAGTTGGGCCATAATTTAATTGTAATTTAACTGAAATTCGCCTGGAATTTCAATTATATTTTCAATTATTTGCTGGGGTGAATGTAAGGAAATGCGTAAGTATTAATGATGACGGCGCTAATGACTTCAAACAAAAACCTATTTAAGGTTTGTCACCTCCTTATACTGACCTCACTTTGTTTGGTAATATTTTATGCTCTGCTTTTTATTTCGTAGTTCATAAAACAGTCAGGCACTTAACGCCGTTTATGGTACCGACACCATATAAGGTGCCGGTACCATATATGGTACCAGTACCTAGGGTAGTGGTACCATATATGGTACCGTACCGTGTACGTATGGTACCACCACAGGCCTCCAAACGTAGGGGGTACCATATATGGTGCCGGTACCATATCTAGTGCCACCACAGTCGCCGAACGTGGGGGCACCATATATGGTACCGGCACCTAGGGTAGTGGTACCATATAAGGTACCATCATACTGTGTACATATGGTACCACCACGGCCCCCAAACTTGGGGGCACCATTACCACCGGCACCTTATAATGGTGTCGGTACCATAAACGGCGTTAAGTGCCTGACTGTAAAAGTCAAACAGTGATTTGTTGGTGTATGGTGGGTTTTGGCGAAGGTACCTAGGAAGTGATGCTGCTCAAAAATGCTGAAAACCTTTACATTAAGTACTGAAAATAATGAAATATCTGTAAATTTACCCCAGAATGTCATTTTATGCGTTTTTAAAGGTTAAAATTTTCTTGCCTGTTTGGATAACAGGCTAACCAGGTGTCTGTAAGCTTTTACATGGACATTTTTCGAAGTCCTGGGTCACTGTTACTGTCTTTTAACAGAAAAATACAACAATTTTCAAAAAAATTGAAAAAATAATTGAAAAAAAATTGCATAATTGAAATTTTCCGAGGTTCCATAATTTAATTGAAAATATAATTGTAATTGAAAATAATGGAAAACTATTTCAATTAATTTAATTTAATTTAATTGAAATTAAAAATGGAGCCCATAATTTAATTGTAATTGAATTGAAATTCAAATTCCATAATTTTACATCACTACCAGTTTGTTAATACTGGAGCCACTACCACCACTTGTATTTTTTGGTCGGGGGGAGGGGTCCCTTAACCTGTCTCGGGGGGGGGTGAGGGGGGTTTGGCCTTTCCAGCAGGGGGGTAACCCCCCAAACCCCCCTAGTACATGTATGCCTATGGTTTGGTTTAAGTTAAACAGATCAGCCGCCCTACCAAGGTGGAAGTGGTCTTGTATGATTCACCAGACGGCATCGTCGGCGCATCAATTAGCCTTTACTTGCATTCCAGTCGGACCGTAAATTGTCATGCTACCGTATCTACTCAATAAATTCGCGTCGAAAACCGTAAACGATTTAAACAAACAGGGTTTCTGATAGATTCCCTTGGTATAGTATATCTTTGTTAGATACGAACTCTATACTAGATTAACTCTAGTACTATATTTAGACCGCCAATAATGTATGGGTTGGCGCGAAGCTTGGTTCTACTAATTGGGTCTGGGATGAACCGTATGATTATGGTGAGGGGCAAAGAGCTTTGGCTGAAACCGACAAGCCCCGTAGAACGCCGACTAACAAACACTGTGTGTCTATGAAGTTACGCAAACAAGCCACAGCTAAATCGCCTTTTATTCCAACTAATTGCTCTAGAATGCGTCATTTTGTCTGTGAATACCGTCTGGCAGGTTAGCATTTTTGTTTAGCGTTGATTTCTAGTACGATTTGCATGTGATAGGTCAACGTCATATTCCTTCTATGTCAATTCGTCAATTCAAGTCCAAAAATTATTCATTTGTTGGCTTGGCAGAGTCACAGGATGTCAAACACTGTCGTAAGTAATTTTGTATGAATATTGTTCGGCTCTGCGTTTTACAAACAATAAGACGCAGTAAAGTGAGTCAGTCAGTCATCACAGGACAAACCTTGCGCAATTATGACATCTGCTAAATAGTGTACAGCATATCACCTGTAGGCTGTCGTCAAGGACTGAGCCTTAGTCCTTCAAATCAAGTGCCTTACTGCTACATCGTGCGGGAACACAAAATGTCCATCATGTCTGTACAAGAAACTGACTCTGATGAAAGTGAAGAGCTGAGGAGAGAGCTTAACGACCGACTTGTGACAATTCAAACATCACTGGAACAAATGGAGCTTGAACAAATGCTCAAGAGTCACTTAAACAGCACAGGTATAGTGGATTTTTTAACTAAAATTGTTTATGCCTTTCTTTGCTCAGACTGGATCCCAGATGACCCATGTGAGTCTATTGTGTCTGGTGACGACTCTGACATAAGACTGAAGACATCTGTGCAGAACCGCTGTTTCACTGTATCCACGAAAGAGTACAAGCGTAGTGGAGATGCTTTGCTGAGTTGCATAGGAGCACCACACAAAGGACACAGAACCCCTTCTCAGTGTTTTGGACCATACGAGGGCTCTCTGGCCACTGTGAGCTCAGCAGACATCATTGAAACGCTTCGCCTCAGGCTAAAAGTAAGTGTCAAAGAATCTGTATGGTTAAATCCAGCATGCTGTATTATTTGTAGAATCAGTTGTCCCCATTTTTTTGGATTGGTCTGCGTCGTATTGAAACATTCAGAAATCACAGTTGGGGATGGACTGAAAAGGTCTTTGAAAGCAAGGATGTCAAGTACTGGAATAGTGAACACAACAGAATGCCTCCATACGATATTCTGACTGGCCGGCACATGTTTGATACTGTTTGGGATGATTTTGTGCAGCAAGACATACTTGGACAGGTTGAATTTCCTAGAAAGTCTCATGACTGCGCTGTTGTGGACATGGCCAGCGGAAAAAAGCAAGAAATAACTACTGTTGACTGTGCCGAACAACATCCATTTCTATGTGAAAACGTTCTTCCTGATTCTGAAAAAGGTATGCTTTATATTCTGTAGTGAAGTTTTACACACTTTTTGATTTTAAAGAGTATGCTTATTCAATGAGGGTTCACGTGGATACGCGCAGTATTTGTGGAGTTTCATTCACAGTATTCGATGATCAACACAACACACTGACTACTAGTCATCCACCCTTTCCTTACTTCAATACAGGGTCCCAGAACGTTCTAGAGCTATCATTTACTGGTCCGATTCTTCCCGGAAAGGTACTCCAGTTTATTACTTTCCATTGATAACATAAGAATTTAGTACAAGAAAGTTTCTGTGTCATTAGACTGCAGTGAGCAAGGAGGTAGAGGGGTGTATTGTCGGCCCACATTTGACTTCTTCACATTTCTGTTCAATATAAAATACTACTATGCCAGAAAACACTTGGGTGACTTCCTGAAACCAAGAACAGCTGCCGAAATCGATGAGGGACTGAACGTTGCACGCAATCTCAGGATCGACATGAACCCAGCAGAGCTGAGCAGTTTGATGGAACAGCCACTAACCCTGGTCAAAGAAAATGGGGAGCAAGTGATCACAACCTTTGGTCAACAATTTGCAGACCATTTCGACAACGACTTTTTCCGCCACATCACAGACCCCCGCAAGAGAATGCAACTGACAATGCCAGAAGGACCTCACAGAGTGATGAGTAGACCCGGCTCCACAGATCACTTGGCCGCTCAGATCAGCTACGCAACAGCTGTGCAAAGTCAGGTCACACAAGCTGCCAACCAATTCCTGTGGCGACTAGAGACAGCCAGCAGATCACACGGATACATAAGTGAAAGAGCAGTCCAACAGTTAATCGATAAACTCAAGAGACAAAGCGACAAGCGACTGCCACTCATCTTCGACCAACATTTCCGCCAACAATTGGAAACGTATCGAGCCAGCATGCAGAAGTATCGGTTGCGCAAGGTTGAAAAAGTTTGGTCTTGGTTACAAGCATACAGTAAACAGGAAGAAGGCAGACCTGGATTCAAACAAATGCTGGCCGAGGAGGTGAACATACCAAGGCCGCTGACATATATTTCAGCTAGACAGGAAGCAGTGATTGGAAGGATCAGGAGCATTCTAACTTTAGCAGGCACCTCGGACTACCAAGTAAACTATTTGATTGAACAGGCTGGGAGAATGCTCACCGAGGATGTTGATTTTGCCTCAATCATTCCAACATATTTGTCCATGCCAAAGCGACAACGCATGTCCGAAGAGGCTTTCTTATCAGAGCTGACCAACCTTTTGCTGCGCAAATTGAGCAGAGGATTCCAATTGGATCCAAACTTGGAGTCATTCAGAACGGTCAATGAAGAGGCTCAACAGATGTTCCGATCTTTAGTAGCGACTGCTTTAGAAGAAAGGCTCGGCCAGGCGCCAGAATGGTTCGTAGCTGAGACCAGTGACAAGATCCTTTCTGACAGCCAGAATGACCGACTTTTTGATGAATTATGGGTTAGATTCCAGAATGATGACACACTTAAACAACTGCTCACAAGCACAACGATGGAACGGTCAGATATCCTGAGGGGAATTGCAGAGGATGGAACAGGACACGTGTTCAATCACTATGCAAAGCAGCGAATTGAGGACCATGAAGCTGCTTGGCATCAGAGAGTCAGACTGGCTGGGCGTAGCTTGACGCATGAGACGCCATCAGTGGAGACGCTGGCTGTCTTTACAGATGCAGCAGAGGTGGGTAGAGAGATCCTTCGCAACTTAATGGAAGGTGCAATCAGACAACAAATTTTTGAAGCGCATGAAAACGCAGAAGTGGTTGTGACCAGTAAAACTGAAATTTTGGGAAGATTGTTCAGCCAGAAGATGCTTGAGGCTATTTCAAAAAGTTTAGAAAGAAGAATGCCGAAATTTTCAAAGCCAGCCGAGCAAGAGGAGGTTGCAGCACTCAAAAGCTACCTCGAAATGAATGCTGATATGAAAGCTAAATTGTCGCATGATGTTGGGGAAGCCAAGCAAGAGGAGGTTGCAGCACTCAAAAGCTACCTCGAAATGAATGCTGATATGAAAGCTGAATTGTCGCATGATGTTGGGGAAGCCAAGCAAGAGGAGGTTGCAGCACTCAAAAGCTACCTCGAAATGAATGCTGATATGAAAGCTAAATTGTCGCATGATGTTGGGGAAGCCAAGCAAGAGGAGGTTGCAGCACTCAAAAGCTACCTCGAAATGAATGCTGATATGAAAGCTAAATTGTCGCATGATGTTGGGGAACAAGCTGCTATTGATGTATACACAAATTATGTGCTTCCCTATTTGAAGGAACATCTTCCTGACGCTCATGAAGTTGCAGAACCGGAGGTTCGACCCATGAAGCGCACACCTAGCATATCTTCCGAAATGAATTCATTGAAGAACCAGATTGGTCGTCTGAAAAAAGTCTTGCCTCGTAAAAAGTCTAAACTTGCACCAGCACCACTAATCGAGGAATCCGAAGAAATAGCATCTGTGAGTACATCGGCCTCAAAGGCGGTGACCAGCAAAAAATTGCCGCTTAGACGCCGAGACAGTCTGCCAACACTTCTGTCCACGGAGTTAGACTTTGACTGGAGTCAGGGTGTGATCAACAAGTTCAATGGTGAGGAGTTTTTGGGAGACAGAAGCCTGAGACAGTTCATGGCCGAATACCTGGAAGAAAGCTTGCAGTACCGGTTGTCCAAGGGAGACCTGGAGCAAGAATTGAACAACCTGTTTCTATTCAGTTCAGGCCGAGTAGATGAACTCAGCAAGGAGACCGAGTCATTCAGAATAATGCAAGCAGAAGCCAATAAATATTTTCGTGAGAACATAGCCCCAAAGCAACGCGAAGTTGAGAGAAGGATATTGGAGAGCAACCCCAAGTCTGATCCTTCGGTACACCTCTCTAGATGCATTTATCTGCTGGTCACCAAGCTGGTCATGCCTGAGGCGTATCGTGAACTGGCCAAGAAGACATCAGTGTTGCTTTTGAATGACCGATCAGAAGAACTTGCCAGAATTGCAAGCGCTACTGCAGAGACTGTCTTTGCTGAGTTGACTGAGAAAGGCGCTGCTAGTGTTCTCAAGTACTTCAAACCCAAAGATGAAGAATTGCAGATCTTGTTCAAGAAGTGGGCTCCCAGGCTTTTTCCTGGCACTTCCATTAAAGTGAATCCGGTAGTGCAATTGAAAGAAATGATTAGAATGTGGCTTGCAACTCTACTGAATGAAAACAAACTACCACATCCACAGGTTCTTTTTAACCAAGCTGCAAACATGCTGTATGAGCGAAAGTCGTTGTTAGTCGACAAGAGAGGCTTGCAGAAACTGATAAAGAACTTCGCTGAAATGCCGATTCAAGACCGCCCAATCTTAGAGTCGGATCTGGCAATAGAACTAGCCAACATAGTGTTATACGATGCTAAAAAGTATGCAGAGAAACTAGCTGCCACATCATCGCAATTCTACACTGCAGAGCCACGCGAAGCCGCCAGAAGCAGGTTAACTCAGTTGATCGGGTCACACGATGACAGTGCACTGCGAACAGCTGAAGTCAACTTAAATACTGGCTCAATGAGTAAAGTTATAGAAACTGCCATCCACAAATTCAAAAGGGTGATTATAGAAGAATTTGGGGTATCAAGTCAGGACAAAAGTCTGTTGAACACTATGGAGGATGTATTGATTGACAAATGTATTGAAGAAGTACTTCGTCAAAAGACAGACCTTGAAAGATCAACCGATTTGACAGTACTTCTCTTGAAAGACAAACACACAAGAGAAAAAGCATTTGAGGAAATTGGCGAAAAAGTAGCTGTTGAAATGCTGCAGGCATACAAGGAGTTTAAAGATGAAGCCAAGCGGAAGTGGCCATTAATGATGAAACGCAAGCTGAGCGAAATCCGCAAGGCTTTGACAGACCATGGACACAGAAGGAAAGTCCGTTTAAAGCTCTCTCTAACAATGCCTGAAGAGTCACACGAATTTAAGCAAGCTGCTGAATTTGCAGAGAAAATTAAGCAATGGAGGCTAAAAGCGCAAAAACGCATAATGCGTCCGAGACCACTACAGAGGAGTGAGTCATTTGGGACTATTCCTGGTACAGAGCTGGCCAGTCCATTGCTGATTGAACGTCATTCGTCTTATCCTGATCTTCAACAAACAGTTAATGAATTGAAAGAGAAACCAATCGCTTCAGAAGGATCAGCAACGGTAGAAGCTTGGAAGGAAGTCAAGCATGTTCTAACGGAATCAATTAGAGACTCTCTCATCAGACGACTCTCCTCAAAGCTTATTGAACGATTGCCTAAACGGCAGGCAGACAACATGAGGCAAATGTTGAGTGAGCAGAAGATTAGAGACCTCTTTGAAGAGATCAGCCAAATTCCAGAAGGTCGTGTAGATGATGAGTCCCTGGCAACCATTCTCTCAAATGTCTTCTTGATGCGACACAACAGGATTTCCGAAATTGATCTGAACACCCCTTTTGTTGGGGAAGCAATCGAAAATGCACATAGCTTGTTTGCAGATAAGATTATAAATGCCGCCAAACGAAAGCTACAGCTGGCTGGACAAGCGGAAGACCTGATAGAAGCAGATCTGGCTGCCCTCAGTGAATTCTTCAGCACCAATGAGCAGAAATTGAACCCTATTGTGCAGCAGTTTTTCAAATCAAGTGAGTACTTGACCTTGGCTGTGGCAAGAGGAAACCAGGCTGACCGACAGAACACTCTTAGAGAGATTGGTGAACTAGCGGCTGACCATCTACTGCAGCAAACTGAAGATCATTTGCCCTTGCCTTATGTGCTAACATCCGGCTCACCAAGTGTGCCATTGGACTACAAATTTTTTCCCAATGTCAGAACCAAGTATGGCATGTTAGGCAGGACGGCTGCTAAAGTCACGCATCCATTGGCCCCTTACAAAGATGCTGAGAGAGTAATGACCACTGACACTTGGCCTGTGGCACACGTCTCCAGTCATCTGTACAGACAAGTGAAGGCTGGGTACATGACTGGGGAGACAATGCAGAGTGATGCCCTGTTTGACACCATTCCGATGACAATAGTCAACACAATAACTATCTTTGGTGGATTCTTTCTGCCTGTGCTTGCTGATATCATGATCGCGGTGAGGCTGGTGCATTGTGGCATAGTGCACGGCGGAATGCTTCGAGGATGGTCACATTTTACAGCCCCAGAAGCTCTTAAAATCACTAAAATCGATCTCAGTGTAATTGAACTTGGAATTAGGTGGCAGTTTGAAGATGCACAACATAAAATCATTCGTCCGTATGGCTACAGCTTCATGGGTCGACAGCATAACGACTACAGCTTGGTCAGTGTAAATGGCAGAGGTGATACAAATTGCTTTTTGTTGATCTTTATTAAGAGTTGCTGTCTGGTCAGATTGACTTTTGGCCCTTCCCCTATTCAGACCCAAAATTGAAAATTGGGCTTAAAATTGGGTTCTGGGTAACTTTTAGAGTGGATTAAGAATTTTCGATCCAAAATTGTTTCTAAGCAAGAATTTTTTCGGAGGGGGTCCCCTGGGGTCTAGGGGCCTCTGGGGGTCCCTCCACCCTAGCTCGGCTCAAACCCCCTACCCTACCCCCAATGTTGATTTAAAAAATGTAGCCTTATGTATTTGCTACAGTTTGGTATAAAACATTCAGGGCGTACACTTGCCGTTTTGAGAAATTTGAGGTTGAATACTGAATAGGTCAAAATCGTAAAAATTGCATACTTTTTTGGAGGGCCAAAATTTCGAACTCGAATTTCATACTAATCAGAGCTTGGACTTAAAAACTGGGGCTTTTAGGTAACTTTTAGAGTAGATTCAGAATTTTGTGGTCCAGAATTAATTAGTTTTAAGTAAAACAATTTTTTCGACACACCTTGGTCCCTCTTAGCTCAGCTAGAACACCCTACCCGCATTTTTCTAAAAAATGTAACGCTATGTAGTTGCTGGAGTTTGGTATAGAGCATGGTTAGCTTTGACCCATGGTACATGAGAATTATATAATTAAACAGGTAAAAGACACAAAAGTAACATGTCAATTTTTGCAACTTTGACCTATTCAACCTCCAATTTCACAAAAACGGAAAGTGAATAATGTAAATGAAACGTTATTTTATTTTATATTATTCACTTTCCGTTTTTGTGTGTGTGTAATGTAAACAGGGTTGTATATTTTTCCGAAAAAAACCTCGGCCTGTTTTTTTCCAGTTTTTTTCCGGTTTTTTTCCGGTTTTTTTCCGAAATCGCGGAAAAAAACTCCAGCCCAAGTTCTGAGTATCCTAGGCTGGTTTTATGATTCCTAACGCTTTCTAGCGCCTTCCTCAGTCTTGTTAGACCAGAAATACACGTGTTACATTGATATAAATCACGAAACAGGCATGAAACAGTGCCTGACAGGTTCCATAAATAACGCTATATGCAAATTTTCTTACAGCAGTTTGCATTTTTGTTTTTTCATGCCAAATTTGGTCTTTTTTGTTGTTTTTCTAACAGTTTTGAGTCAGTATGGCCTATTATACATAGCAAAAGTCCATTTTTAAACGAAAAATGACGTAAATTAGCTATTTTTAGCTTGAGTTTTTTTCCGCGATTTATGTTTTTTTCCGACCCTTAGGAAAAAAACCGGTTTTTTTCCGGAAAAAAACAGTTTTTTTCCGGTGTTTTTTTCCCACCTCACATCCCTGAATGTAAATAATGTAAATGAAACAGCTGCTAGTCATCTTTATGTACTAACCATTGTACTAATCTTATTTTAAATATTAATCAATGAAACGGCCCTGAATGTTTAAGAATTTCTTTTTATTAAGCCCAATCATATTAGTCAGAAAGAAATTGGAATTCGAAATTTTTGCCCCATAGTTAAGGAGACCGATTTACAGGAGGTTATATCTGAGGACTGGAGCGCCAAATAAACAAATCCTTTTCAAATCTTTTTTTTGCCATATCAATATGTATTACTGACCCAAGTTACAGATCTCTGTGCCTAACTTTCAATTTTGGGTCTAAATACACAGACTCTAACTAACCAGAGAGCGACTCTTAATCAGTGGATTTTCCAGGCACTACTACAGTCAGTCTGTGCATGGCTCCATCACTAACAACGTCTACATATCAGTGGCAAGATCAGAGCGGTCATCACTGTGTTACCATGCCCCTCTATCTGGCCAGCAGTTTTGAAGAAGCCAAACAATACTGTGAGAGTGAAAACCAAAGTTTGGCTGTTCTACCAGACAAGCAACCTCAACTGATAGAGTCACTCTGGAACCAAACACAACAGGTCAGCCGTTTTCACTTGTCATCATTGTTCTCTGCGGAATTCTCCAGTTTCAGCAGTTCTACACAATGTCCAACTTCTGGTACCAGCAGCGTTGGCGGTTTGCCTATTTTGGTCTGTGGCGCACAAAAGATCAATGGAGGTGGTCGCACACATATCGAGGACTGACTTGCAATGATCACTTATGTTGGTGTGCTGAAGGCAACTGTGGACCACTGAATTGGAGACAAGACTCGTTTGTGAATTCCAGCAGAGGCATATTCAAGGACGGTTGCGCAACTGTGCAATTCTCACAGGAATTTACTAATCTGAGATTGGGATCCTGCACTAGGGAACTCGGCTATCATGCTCTGTGCCAGTTTGGGCCTTTCGGCGAGTATCTACTGGTTTATGCTGTTGTACTGTCTACTGTTTGTTGCAGAATTCAAGCACTACTGGATTGGGCTGTATTGTGAGGATGCACAGAACAGACTAAGCTGCCAGTGGCTAGATGGGAGTCCGATTTTCTTCGACAACTTTTTATCTCCTCCACAACTCACTGCAGCAGCAGCTGACTACAAATGTGTGGCACTGAGAGCAGATCCAAAGCGAAATCTATTTAGTAAGTTTCAGACTATTCTGATTATGCTACACATTTATGAATGTTATTCTGTGTAGAGTGGGTTCCACGCAAGTGCAGTGATAACCTGCCTGTTCTGCAAGAAATTATGCGTTATTGTGAAAGTGAGTATCTGATAATAAGTCAATTGTTACTAAGCTTATCGATCAACCTTTTAGAATGGAGTTGTGGAGCTTTTTGCAAACCATCACAATCACTTTCTGCTTGCCAACTGCGAATTCAGACTGCATCAAACATTGCTTTCAATAACTGTGAGTAGTTACAGTGCAAATAAAAAATACATTGCCTCTGATTACATGGTACTTTCAGGCTCGTTCATACAAGTGCCAGGTCATTCAGATCCATTGTTAGCACTCAGTCATCCGCTACTGTCAGGTTGTTACTATATTTGGACTGCCAAAAAGCAAGGGTTCACTGCACAGTGGTGGTTCCGGCATCAACAGCAGTCCAGCCGAACATATGAACTGGGAGTCATACTAACACAGGCAGACCTGCTCTATGTAGCCAAGCAAATTTACTCAACGCAGCAGCAATTCTACACATCGCTAGCGCAGAAATCGACAAAGGAGAAGCAGCAATTCTGGCGGGAGTCAGCAGGATACATTCAACGTGTGAGGTCGAATTTTGGCTCTGCTTGGCTGCGCGCATTCAAATGGTACTTGATGATGACGATGGAAATGAGCGTTGGTGATTTGGAGGGCGATTCTGTACAATCTCTCTCTGACTCTTTGTGGAACGCACATGTGTACGTTGACCCTTATGCTGTACTGATTGGGGCCAAGTGCTACAGGTATAAGCTTGCTAACACCAGTTTTACTTGCAAATACATTATTTGTAGAAGTCCTTTCAGGAAACATGAAATCACACTAGTTGGAAGATATCAATATGAATGTTACTGGTTTATAAATGCAAGTGTTGACACTGGTTTTGGAATTGGCTTGGAAATAGACTCTGAGTGGTGGAGGTCATCTGTATCAGAATGTGAACGTGTGCTTGTTGACACATTTCCTGCTTATTTGTAAGTAGTATTTGCTGATTATATGATGAACTTGCCAAGATAAATCCTGCCTCATCATAATAAACCTAAATAGGTGAACTATCAGAGAGTGGAGTTTAACAATTCTCTATTTCAGAGCGCACGACTGCGATCTGTGGCTGCAAGCGGCTAGACGAGAAATAGCAGAGATTTGTGTTGCAATGAAGCCAGTTGGGCCTAACATTCTTACTAATCTCAGAGGTTAGTGAGGGAGTAGTGTTCATTAGTGAATAATTGGCTATCGGTGTGTTGCAGTACTGGTGCCGTACCCCTGCACAAATGTATACAGTAGTTGGGCTTTGCTGCAATCAGTCGAGCAATTTAGTTCTTTGGATGGTCGAGTTTTTGCTGTGAACAAACGTCCCAAAGTTTATGGTCATTTACGAGATGGTAGACTGAAACGGCCCTATTTTTCGGCTCCGATTGAAGTTATTGAAAATCGATTGCATGGTTACTCCATTGTTGATGTTTGGAAAAATTAATGGTTGATTTTTGTTTATTCAGATTGTTGATGGTTGGCGAAATTAATGACGATTTATGACATTATTCTTGATTTATTCTCCTTCTTTTATACTAATCCTATTCTTGAACCACCTCTGCGACTGTTGTACATATGAATACCAGTATATTATCTTATTATTTCCTGAAGTAATAAAAGAGTTTTGCTACTATTCTGTGACTGTTAAGTAGTTCTGAAGAGTTTTGCTTCTGTGGATGTTATAATTCACCTTACTCATCTGCGATTATAGATACAAAATAGTAAGCTGGGGGAAAACTCAGAGTAAATCAACTTCGAGTTATAAATCCGTTTTTGTTCATGTCATTGCCAACTCCATGATTCTAAAATGGACTATAGCACCGCATTCAAAACGCACTTAGTGAGTTTTGGTTTGCATGAATTTGACCACCAAAAAGTATCATAGAGAGTTGACTTCTAGGTCTAGTTTGACAATAACATTAATCAAAACGAAGACAATATCCATAATGTTTTCGTTTCTGAATGCGCGTGGTTACTGTATGCAAATAATCTCCACTATAGTGCGTTGTTTGGTTAGTGTAGTGAGCGAGAAATGCTATTAGTGTTGTGTGTAGTGTGTGCGTTGTGTAGTGGGGTGATGGCAGAGGAGTGTTTGTGGCTGGAGAGGATGGATGCGATCTGGGAGGAGGAGGAGTCGAGACCCAATCAGACAAGAGTGGCAGTGTTGCGTTCGTGGGAGGACTGGCAGATGCTGGATGAGCTGTTGGTGTCCCTCGGCTCGCCCGACACCTTCAACCGCAGCTACCTGCACTGGAGAAGTGGACAGGTGGCCAGCGTCAGTCGGAGACCCTGGATGGGAGAAGAGCAGGTTCCAGTGGTCTGGGTGGAGTGTGGGCGCCATCACTCTGTGTGTCGGTGGAGACAAGATCAGCTGCCTGCTCCCTCCTTTCCCTTCACTCGCACGCACCGCCGCTATACCGACGGCCTGTACAGCCTCAGACTCTTCGCCCTGGACAAGCTGAGAGACGGTAAATCTGGCTTTTTATTCACCTATCTTGCCTATCTGGTTGACAGAAATTTGCATACAGTTTGTGTTGTGTGTAAAGTACGGTATGCTTTTGGTGTTGTTTAGATGTGTGTACGTTTGGAGACGTGAGTGAGAGTTTCGCAAATAAGCCCCATGTTTCACTCAGTTATCGAGGAAGCTGTTATGTTATCCAGAAAAGGAAGTATCCCTACAAGCTAGCCAAGTTGTCGTGTGAGTTCCTGGGCAGGCACTGGCAGTTGGCCACATTTCCGCATGGCTCGGTTGGCATCGTCAGTCAATACTTCAGCTACGTATTCAAGTCAAGCACTAATCTTACCCGGGTAAACGCTTACTCTATTCCCATTGCGGCCTCTACGACCAATTAGGGCCCCACCCAAGGCAGGAGGGTCATCCCACCACACTCCGATTTTTATGGGAAGCACTTTTGGTCAATAGTGCATGTCCTGTTTCGTGTACATACCTCATATTCGAACACTGAATCGTTGATTCATCAGATATTGATACATTTGATACCATGGCGCATGTGCAGTTGTACCGTTGTTTGGGCATAGGATTTTTCGGAATCGGTTCGGTATGGGTAGGTATTCGAAAAAATTTGCGGCATTTCCTGAAAACGTTTTGCAAAGTCGAGACATTTAATTTCCAAGGTTGAAGGCTAAGGAATTAGGCATTTCCAAGGTCAGACGCTAGGAAATTTATCGAGAGCAATGGGATTTATAGTTTTCAATGTTCTGAAATTTTTTTTAGCTTCACTCGAGTGAAAAACGTTTCTATGAATATTTTGGGCTGAGATATAAACGTTTTCATGTGTACCATAGTCTTAAAGCCGTTGTACGTACAGTATAGAGACCTAAAGAAGAGTGACAAACCGAACGAATGTACAGGGTGTGCCAAAAAACAACCCAGCAGAGTTTTTGCTGTAGCAACCGTAAATCTCAACCCTTTTTCTTGAATCGTGAAATCCTTTTTTAAATGAAAGACAAATAAATTCTTGAAAGATTGATGTACCGTTTATTGAGATAGCCTTCTTAGTTCCTGAGATATTTGTCCTCAAAGTCAAAACAGAGATTTTGGCAATGAACAAGAGACAATAAAGAACAACCCAGCAGGTTTTTTACTTTTGCAACCATGAATCTGAACCGATTTGAATGAATCCTTTTTTGAATGAAAGACTGATAAATTCTTCAAAGATTGGTGCAATTTTTATTGAGATTCACAGTTTAGTTCTTGAGATATTTGCCTTCTTAATCGAAACAGATTTTGGCAAAGAACGAGAGCGATTCCCGTTGCATTTCATAATAAAGCAGATTCCTACAGCTGAGGCTAATGATACTCTTGTGTTGAAGTAAACCGAGTTTCTGTGTAACCTGTAAAGCCTCCAAGAGCCCATAGCACTAGCAGGAATCCGTTTCATTACGAAGTGCAGAATAATTAAAAAATCCCTCTTGTTCACTGCTAAAATCACTGTTTTGATTTTGAGAGCCAATATCTCAGGAACTAAGCAGAGCACATTAACGAAAATTTCAGCAATCTTTTAAGAATTTATTTATCTTTCATTTAAAAAAGGATTCATTCAAATCGGTTGAGATTTGCGGTTGCTACAGCTACTGCTGGGTTGTTTTTTTTTTGGCACACCCCGTACATCAATGTAGTAGATACTGTACAGATTTGACTAAACGAAGCAGTGTGAAGTAGAGTCAAAAGTGTACTAGAACTTTCTAATGACAAAGCAACTTTTCTTGGTCTGGGGGAAGGGCCAGAGGACCAAGCGTCATTCAAATTCAATATTTTGAATAGAATTTGTGATTGTGAATAGAATTTGATAGAATGAACTTCTGTTTCTGTTCTCGCTGAAAAATTTCCAGGTACAATACATACAAAGAAAGCACTGTGACTACAGGAATTTTCGATAATACCTGTCCTGAATATAAAATACCGATTCCCAAATACCTGGGTATTCCGAGAATAATCGGTATACCGAGTATGGGTATTTACTAAAATACCTGGAATCGGTAGGTATTATTGGGTAGGTATTCCAAAAAATACCAATTTTCGGCATGGGTTCGGTACACCCAATCACAGTAAGTTAATGCAATGGTAATGGCTTCTTCAGTATGGTACGATTACAGTATATGTATTTAGACGACCGATTATATTTATGGTTGGGTTGGTGCCGAACTTTCTTCTACTAATTGGGTCTGGGATGAACCGCACGAATTTGATCAAGAGCAGACACTTCTGGCTGAGACTGACAAGCCTGGTGAAATGTCAGCTAGCAAACGTTGTGCCTCCTTGAAGTTGCAACAAGAAGCTACAGCTGAATCGCCATTGGTTCCATATAATTGCGCTAGAAAGCTTCATTTTATCTGCGAATACCGTTTGACAGGTGATTTTGAACAGCAAGGCTTCTTTCTAACAAGATTTGTCGTTTGTAGGCCTACATCACACACCTTCTACGATAGTTCGTCAATCCAGTTCAAAGAATTTTTCGTTTGTTGGCTTAGCCGAGTCGCAAAATTGGAAAGATTGTCGTAAGTGAATTTTGAGCCAGTTTGAACGCATTGAAGCTAAGTATTTCTCTTCAGGTTGTAAAAGATATGGTGAGACTGCCAAACGTTCAAATCGTGCGCCGTACTGTTACAATGTGAGGGAACACAAAATGTCAATTCTGTCTGGGCAGCAAATCGAGTCTATCGGAAGAGATGAGCAAAGGAGAGAGCTTGGCCAACTGGTAACCATTCAAACATCAGTGGAGCAAATGGAGGTTGAACAGTTGCTCAAGAGTCACTTGGGCGCCACGGGTATGTAGCAGTTTTTTAAAACAGAGTTTACGCGCTTCTGTACCTCAGATTGGAGTCCAGACGACCCTTGTGAATCAATTGTGTCCACTGGAGACTCGGCTATAAGACTGAAAACTTCTGTTAAGAACCGCTGTTTCACTGTATCCAAAAAAGAGTACAAACGTAGTGCAGATGCTTTGCAAAGCTGCCTAGGGGCGCCACACAAAGGACACACAACCCCTTCTCAATGTTTTGGACCATACGAGGGCTCTCTGGCTACTGTGAGCTCAGCTGATATCACTGAAGCGCTTCGACTAAGGTTAAAAGTAAGTCTCAAAAAACTGAGTATTTCCATTCATAACTGTGGACCAATTGCAGAGAGAGCTGCAGTCACCCATTCTCTGGATTGGTCTGCGTCGAATTGAGTCATACAGAAATCACAGCTGGGGATGGACTGAAAAGGTGTTTGAAAGCAATGATGTCAAGTACTGGAACAGTGAACACAACAGAATGCCTCCATACGATGTTCTGACTGGCCGTCAACTTTCCGCTGCTGTTTGGCATGACGTTGTGCGCCAAGACATGAATGGACAGGTTAAATTTCCTAGAAAGTCTCATAACTGCGCTCTTGTGGACATGGCCAGTGGAAAGAAACAAGAAATAACTACTGTTGACTGTGCTGAACAACATGCATTTCTGTGTGAAAATAGTCTTAGTCATCGAAAAGGTTTGTCAGTTAGACCTACTTGTACAAACAAAAAGATTTGTATTCTTTGTTTACAGAGTATACATATTCAATGAGTGTTCATGTGGCAACTCGCAGCATTTGTGGTGTTTCATTCACAGTCTTTGATGATCAACACAACACACTGACTACTAGTCACCGACCCTTTCCCTACTTAAACAAAGGATCTCAGAATGTCCTTGAACTATCATTTACTGGTCCGATTCTTCCTGGAAAGGTGAGTAACTCAATTTTCAGTTTCATATTATAACCTACTAAGTCAAAAATTTAGTACAAGAAAGTTTCTGTGTCACTAGACTGCAGTGAACAAGGAGGCAGAGGGGCATATTGTCGCCCGACATTTGACTTCTTCACATTTCTCTTCAATATAAAATACTATTACGCCAGAAAACACTTGGGTGACTTACTGCAACCGAAAACAGCAGCCGAAATTGATGAGGGACTTAATGTTGCACGCACACTCAGAATGGACACAAAAGCTGAGGACGTAAGCAGTTTGATGCGACAACCGATAACTCTGGTGAAAGAAAATGGGGAACAAGCGATCACAACCTTTGGTCAGCAGTTTGCAGAATATTTCGACAATGACTTTTTCCGCCATGTCACGGACTCACGCAAAAGAATGGAACTGACAATGCCAGAAGGACCTCACAGAGTGATGAGTAGACCCGGTTCCACAGATCACATGGCCGCCCAGGTCGGCTATGCTGCGGCAGTGCAGAGTGAGGTCACACAAGCAGCCAACCAATTCCTGTGGCAACTAGAGACAGCCAGCAGATTACACGGACACATAAGCGAAAAAGGGGTGCAGCAGTTCATCGATAAGCTCAAGAGACAAAGTGACAAGCGACTACCACTGGTCTTTGATCAGTATTTCGGTAAAACATTAGAGGAGTTTCGAACCACCATGCAGAAGTACCAATTGCGCAAAGCTGAGAAGATTTGGTCTTGGTTACGAGCTTTGGCTAAACAAGAAGAAGGCAGACCTGGATTCAAACAAATGCTGGCCGAGGAGGTGACCATACCAAGGCCCGTTACATTTATTTCAGCTAGACAGGAAGCAGTGACTGAAAGGATCAGGAGTATTCTAACTGCAGCAGGCACCTCGGACTACCAAGTAAGCTCTTTGGTTGAACAGGCTGGAAGAATGCTGACTGAGGATGTTGATTTTGCCTCAATCATTCCAAAATATTTGTCCATGCCAAAGCGACAACGCATGTCCGAAGAGGCTTTCGTATCAGAGCTGACCAACCTTTTGCTGCGCAAATTGAGCCGAGGATTCCAATTGGATCCAAACTTGGAGTCGTTCAGAACGGTTAATGAAGAGGCTCAGCAGATGTTCCGATCTCTAGTAGCGACTGCTTTAGAAGAAAGGCTCGGCCAAGCGCCAGAATGGTTCATAGCTGAGACCAGTGACAAGATCCTTTCTAACAGCCAGAATGACCGACTTTTAAATGAATTATCCAGCATGTTCAACGATGATGATGCACTTGAACAACTGCTAACAAGTACAACAATGAAACGAAAAAATATCCTTAGCGGAATGGCAGAAAAAGGGGCACAAGATGTGTTCGATCGGTCTATTGAAGACTATAAAGCTGCCTGGGAACAGAGAGTCAGACTGGCAGCTGCTGAACACAGTTTGGCTCGTGAGACACCGTCGCTGGAGACACTAGAAATTTTTACAAATGCAGCAAAGGTGGGCAGAGAGAAACTTCGCACTTTATTCGGAGATGCACTCAGAGCAGAGATTCCAGAACGAAAACAAGACCAAATGGTGGCAGATACAATTGAAAGATTCGAAAGATTATTCAGTGAGAGCATGCTCAAAGATATTTCGGAGCGAATACAAAGGAGGGTATCTGGACTTGCAAGCAAACAAGAGAAGATTAAAGCACTCAGAACCTATCTGTTAAATAGTGAAGAAAGAGCCAAACTGTCACAAGATGTTGGAGAGGAAGCTGCTGTAGACGTGTATACCAAGTATGTGACTTCCTATTTGAGCAAACATGGGTTTCTTGGAGTTGAGGAAGTTCAACCAGAAATCCAGCGAAGCCATAGTGTTATTGGGCTTGAAGAACATCCAGAACGAGCACGAGAACCCGATGTTCAATCTATATCATCTGTAACTACGGCAGTAAAATCTAAATTCAGGAAGTTAAGTTTTCAAAAATATTTCCCTGGTAAAAAGCAAAAAGTTGAAAAAATCCCTGAGCTTCCTGAAGATTGGGATGTATCATCAATCAGTACATCAGCCTCAACGATAGGCCCGAGGAAACTGCCATTCAGGAGCCGAACCAGTCTGCCAGAACTTTCAGGCACTGACTTTCCAGACTTTGACTGGAGCCAACGTGTGATAAACAACTTCAAGGGCCAAGAGTTTCTAGCAGGCAAAACCCTCAAACAGTTTATGACCGAATATCTGGAACTAAACAGAAACGAGCGGCTGCCAAAAGTAGATCTGACAAAAGAACTGAACAACCTGTTTCTATTCACTTCAGGCCGAGCGAACGAAATGAACAAAAAAGCACGCTCATTCCGAAGAATTGAAATAGAGGCTGAAAGATATTTCCAGGAAAACATAGCCCACAGGAAAAAGGAAGTAGAACAATCGTTAAAGGAAATCGCCCCCAGCTCTGATCCTTCTGATATGCTTAAAAAATGCATTGATTTACTAATAGTTCATCTAGTCATACCAAAGGCTTATCGTAAACTAGCCAGCGAGCCATCAGTGCTGCTTCTGAATGACGCGTCAAAAAGAGCCAACATTGCCAGGGATGCAGCCGAGACTGTTTTCAACGAACTGAGAGAAAAAGGCGCTCAAGACGTTCTCCAATATTTTACGCCCTTAGACAAAGAAGTATGGACTATGTTCAGGAGGGCAGCGTCCAAACTCTTTCCTAGCATTAAGAAGCAGCTGGGTCCTGGTGCTCAAATGAGAAGATCAATTATTTTGCGGCTTCAAGATTTACTGACAGCAAACAAAGTGCCATATGCAAACGCACTTCTTGGCCAAGCTGCAGAGATGTTGCGGACGGGAAAATCTTCACTAGTGGATGAGAGAGGTTTAGCGAGATTGATAAATGATTTCATTCAAATGCCAACTCAAAGACGTTCAATGTTGGAATCGGATTTGGTCACGGAACTAGCCAACATCATGTTGTACAATGCCAAGAAGAATGCAAAGAAAATCAGGAACAGTGCAGAGTCAGCAGCAGCAGCCAGAAACGAATTAACTGCGTTGATCGGCTCAAGTGATGACAGTGTACTGCAATCTGCCGAATTCAATCTCAACGCCGTATCAATTAGAAACGTAATCCAAACTGCAAGCCAGAAATTCAAAAGACTGATTGTAGAAGAGTTGGGAGAATCAAGCCAGGACAAAGATCTACTCAGCATTATTGATAAATACATGGAGGACAAGTTGATTGACCAAAGTATAAAAGAAGTGCTTCGTCACAAGACAGGCCATGAAAGTTCTTCCGATTTGGCAGTGCTTCTGCTTAAAGACAAGTCCACAAGAGAAGCAGCGCTAGTGCAAATGGGTGAGAAAGTAGCAGATGAGGCACTGAAGGAATTCAGGAATAAGGTCGAAGAGCAAACAAAGCGCACGTCGTGGAAAGGTACAATGAAGCGCAAGGTCAGCAAGGTAGGCAAGGGTTTGAAAAACCTGATAACAGAGAAGAAGAAGCGCATAATGCTTCCCAGACTGCCTGAACGGGCACAGGAAATTATGAAAGCCAATAAAAAAGTTGAAAATGAGAAGTTATTTGAACAGATGTTGAAGCAGGCAAAGCAGACAGTGCATCCCAAATCTCTACATAGGACCGCCTCATCAGAAAACATCCACAGTGGGAAGCCTGGTATGTCTCTGGCTGAACGTCACCACTCTGATCTGGATCTTCAACAGACAATCAATGAACTGAAAGAGATTCCTGTCAGTTCAGAAGGATCAGCGAGACTAGAAGATTGGGAGGCAGTACAATATGCTCTAAGAGAATCTATTACAGACTTCATCAGCAGAAAACTTTCTCCAAAGATCACAGCACGACTATCTGGACAGGAAGCAGATGAAGTGAGGCAAATGATGAGCGAGCAAAAGATTAAAGACCTAATAGTGGAGATCAGCCAAATTCCAGAAGGACGTATAGATGATGACTCCTTGGCAACGATTCTCTCTAATGTCTTCCTGATGCGACACAACAGGATATCCGAAATCAACCTGAACACCCCTTTTGTTGGGGAAGCAATCGAAAATGCACATAGCTTGTTTCCAGATAAGATTATAAATGCCGCCAAAAGAAAGCTACGACTGGCTGGACAAGCGGAAGACCTGATAGAAGCAGATCTGGCTGCCCTCAGTGAATTCTTCAGCACCCATGAGCAGAAATTGAACACAATTGTGCAGCAGTTTTTTCAATCAAATGAGTACCTGACCTTGGCTGCAGCAAGGGGAAACCAGGCTGACCGTGCAAACACCCTTAGAGAGATTGGAGGACAAGCAGCTGACAATCTACTACAGCAAATAAAAGATTATCTGCCCCTGCCTTATATGCTAACACCTAGCTCACCAAGTGTGCCATTGGATTACAAATTCTTTCCTAAGGTCGGAACCAAGTATGGCATGTTAGGAAGGACGGCTGCTAGAATAACTCATCCATTAGCTCCTTACAAAGATGCGCGGAAAGTAATGACAAGTGAAGACAGCTGGCCTGTGGCACATGGCTCCAGTCATCTGTACAGACAAGTGAAGGCTGGGTACATGACTGGAGAGACAATGCAGAGTGATGCCCTGTTTGACACCATTCCAATGACAATAGTCAACACCATAACTATCTTTGGCGGATTCTTTCTGCCTGTGCTTGCTGATCTCATGATTCCGGTAAGGCTGGTGCATTGTGGCATAGTGCATGGTGGAATTCTTCGAGGGTGGTCACATTTTACAGCGCCAGAAGCTCTTAAAATCACTAAAATCGATCTCAGTGTAAATGAGCTTGGAATTCGGTGGCAGTTTGAAGATGCACAGCATAAACTGATTCGTCCATATGGCTACAGCTTCTTGGGTCGACAGCATAACGACTACAGCTTGGTCAGTGTAAATGGCAGAGGTGATACAAATTGCTTTTTTGTTACTCTTTATTATTTTAATTCAGTGGATTTTTCAGGAACTGCGCCTGTCAGTCTGTGCATGGCTCCATCACTAACAACGTCCACTTATCAGTGGCAAGATCAGAGCGGTCATCACTGTGTTACCATGCCCCTCTATCTGGCCAGCAGTTTTGAAGAAGCCAAACAATACTGTGAGAGTGAAAACCAAAGTTTGGCTGTTCTACCAGACAAGCAACCTCAACTGATAGAGTCACTCTGGAACCAAACACAACAGGTCAGCCGTTTTCACTTGTCATCTCTGCAGAATTCTCCAGTTTCAGCAGTTCTACACAATGTCCAACTTCTGGTACCAGCAGCGTTGGCGATTTGCCTATTTTGGTCTATGGCGCACAAATGATCAATGGAGATGGTCGCACACATATCGAGGACTGACTTGCAATGATCACTTATGTTGGTGTGCTGAAGGAAACAACAACTGCGGACCACTGAACTGGAGACAGGACTCATTTGTGAATACCAGCAGAGAGGAATTCAAGGACGGCTGCGCAATGGTGCACTTTACAAAAAAATTTACTTCTGTGAGATTGGTACCCTGCACAACAGAACTCTGCTATCCTGCTCTGTGCCAATTTGGACCTTTTGGTCAGCATCTGCATAGATTATGCTGGTGTACTGTCTACTGTTTGTTGCAGAATTCAAGCACTACTGGATAGGGTTGTATTGTGAGGATGCACAGAACAGACTAAGCTGCCAGTGGCTAGATGGGAGTCCGTTTTTCTTTGACAACTTCTTATCTCCTCCACAACTCACTGCAGCAGCAGCTGACTACAAATGTGTGGCACTGAGAGCAGATCCAAAGCGAAACTTGTTTAGTAAGTTTCAGAATATTTTGATTAACTACACGTTTATGACTGCTATTCTGTGTAGAGTGGGTTCCACGCAAGTGCAGTGATAACCTGCCTGTTCTACAAGAATTGATGCGTTATTGCGACAGTGAGTTTTAGAACTAATTTTGCAACTTATATCGGTCAAGCGTTTCAGAATGGGGTTGTGACGGTTTGTGCAGTGGGGGTTCTGTTGACGTAAGACAATCACTGTCTGCTTGTGTGCTGCGAATTCAAATTGCATCAAACATTGCAGTCAGAAACTGTGAGTGCATGCGGTACACATCAAAACACAATGCCTCTGATTGCGAGGTACTTTCAGGCTCGGTCATACAAGTGCCAGGTCACGCAGATCCATTGTTACCGCTCAGTCATCCACTACTGTCAGGCTGTTACCATATTTGGACTGCAAAAAAGCAAGGGTTCACTGCACAGTGGTGGTTCCGGCATCAGCAGCATTCCAACCGAACATATGAACTGGGAGTCATACTTACACAGGCAGACCTGCTCTATGTAGCCAAGCAAATCTACTCAATTCAGCAACAGTCCTACACATCGCTAGCAGAGAAATCGACAAAAGAGAAGCAGGGATTTTGGCAGGAGTCAGCAGGATACATTCAACGTGTGAGGTCGAATTTTGGCTCTGCTTGGCTGCGCACTTTGAAATGGTACTTGATGATAACGATGGAGATGAACGTTGGTGATCTGGAGGGCGATTCTGTACTATCTCTCTCTGACTCTTTGTGGAACGCACATGTGTACGTTGACCCTTATGCTGTACTAATTGGGGCCAAGTGCTACAGGTATAAGCTTGCTAACACCAGTTTTACTTGCAAATACATTATTTGTGGAAGTGCTTTCAGAAAACATGAAATCACACTAGTTGGAAGATATCAATATGAATGTTACTGGTTTATAAATGCAACTGTTGACACTGGTTTTGGAATTGGCTTGGAAAAAGACTCTGAGTGGTGGAGGTCATCTTTATCAGAATGTGAACGTGTGCGTGTTGAAACATTTCCTGCTTATTTGTAAGTGCTCTTTCATATAAATGTGTGCTTCATCCTTAACTAAGTTAACCAGACTGGCCGAATAGGTGAGACCACGTTTCAGAGCGCATGACTGTGATTTATGGCTGCAAGCGGCTAGACGAGAATTACCAGAAGTTTGTGTGGCAATGAAGCCAGTTGGACCTAATGTTGATACTAATCTTAGAGGTAAGTGAGGAGAATACAGAATTATAACTAATACGAACAGAGTGTTACAGTTTTGGTTCCATATCCCTGCAGAAACGTATACAGTAGTTGGGCTTTGCTGCAGTCAGTCGAGCAATTTAGTTCCTTAGATGGTCAAGTTTTTGCTGTGAACAAACATCCTAAGTTTTATGGTCATTTACAAGACGGTAGACTGAAGCGGCCTTATTTCTCGGCTCAAATGGAAGTAATTCAAAATCGACTGCATGGTTACTCTATTGCTGATGCTTGGAAAAATTAATTTATGATTTATGATTTATTCTTGAATTATTCCCTTTCTTTTACACTAATCTTATATCCTCTGTGTGTGACTGTTGTTACGAACATGTAGTTGATCTTATCGACATTACCTTTATCTGAAGCTATTCGACATTAAACGGATTTTCTTGTTGCCATGGTTATGCATATATACATATATATATATATATATATATATATATATACGCAAGGGCATGGGGCCTGTAGTGGTTTACCCATCCAGCCAGACCCCGGAGCAGATTTTTCCGAACCAGTCAAAAATTGACTGCAACCTACAATGGAAAGCCCACCCCAAAGTGGGCGATTTTAACCATGATTCCATGTCATATTATATACTAACAATACTAAGCTAATAAAAACCAAACATTTTGCATGTAGGTACCACCGATATAAGGTATAACACTACACAAGTGCATATAGGCACAGGGACTCAGCACTAAACCCAAAAACGGCAGAGATTCAGTAAGCAGTAGTCAGTTGTGTAAGGCAAAGATCCAAGTGTCAAGATCTAGTGAGGTGTCGATGTGTTCAATGAGGCTGGAAATATCAGCTGAACCAACCAACCACCAACCTTTCTGTTGGAACTCATGCACAAGCAGACAAAAGAGATGGCGGACCAGCAGTCGTTCTTCCGGATCCTCCAACTTCCACATTGGCCGGTCCATGCTCAGTTCGTAGACAGAGCAATCCAATCCTTCACTCTCCTCAAGTCCACTGATATCTACAAGTTACGATTCAGTTTTAAAAAACGATAAATAGGGTACAGTGACGGTTAGGGGTGGGTAGTACTTTTCAAATCAAAAGCTTTTACAATCAGGCAATTTTACGCCATACTAAATTACCGGTACCATATAAAATAGAGGTGCCATGTACGTATGGTTCCTACATTGTACCTGTGACCGGTGCCTAGGGTAGGGCATACATGCGTACGCACTAGGGGGTTTGGAGGGTTACCCACAGCTGGAAAGGCAGAAACCCTCTCACCCCCAGACAGGTTAAGGGACCCCCCCCCGACCAGACATGGGCTAGCACTTCGGCTGAGGGGGGTAGAGAATTTTCAATTCCTGAGGGGGGGGGCTGAGGGGGGGTAGGAGCTCCTGAGGGGGGCTGAGGGGGTGGTAAGCCAAAAAGTCCGATTTTTTGCTAAAATCAAGGTTTTTTGGCTTGTTTTTCATTAAAATAAGCTAAAATAAGCTATTCTGAGCTCATTTACACCTAATCCAGGTATATTTTTATCATAATTTTCTATACAAACTTCTTCCAAAAAATTCCTGAGGGGGGTAGCGGCCGGCTGAGGGGGGTAGGTCAAAGGCTGAGGGGGGGCCAACCCCCCCCCGTTGCCCATGTCTGCCCCCGACCCAAAAATACAAGTACCGGTAATAGTAGTGGCTCGAGTACTAACAAACTGGCTCAGAAATCACTAATTTTTAGCCTAAAATTCGCTTGAAAAGTCTTTGGAAATAGAATTTGGCGTTTCCACTGCTGATATTTAAGAGAAATCGGGGGTTTTGGAAGCCCTTTTTGTCATTTTTTGCTTGTTTTTAGCTCTAAAACGCTATTTGGCAGCATAAAATTGCGATTCTTAGCGTCCTTACTGAAACAAACGTGCTAAAAACGCATTTCCAGGCGTTTTGGAAATTTTGGACCCCTCTGGGCGAAACTGTTGATTCTAGCAAATGTATAATTACGTACGTGTACGTACATGTCTGTCCGCTTGGTCAGGGCTACTATTTGCATATTGCGTATGCCAGTTACTTATTGTCTCTGCGTGAGTCTTATCAGCTCTGACCTTTACACTCTCGGCGCTACTTCCCTGCTGTGCGGCTGTTTTATTACGACTGTATTGTTTTACCTTCGGCCCGGAATAAAAAGAACATCTAGCGGTGTTCTCGCTCTACCACAAACTGCGCTGCGCTGCCCTATACCTATTCTATTAGGTTATGGGCTATTAGCTTCTGTAGAGCGCACTGTGTTCCCCTACTGTGGCATCTACTGCAAAGATTGTGGCCTGTTGACTGGCAGCCGACATATTGCATCGACCGACGGACTGCGTCTGCAACGAACGTGGCTAACGTCAACTCTTCACTGCTGTGAGCACAGACAGAGCGTTTGCTTTGTTTGTATTTGGCCGTCAATCGTGTTGGGTGCCACCGCCGTACAAGTCAATCGCCGCCGCCCCTCCAACAATGTCAGATAAGTTGTCGCTTCCGATTCTAACGTCGAATAACTGGCCCACTTGGCGTTTAACTGTTACCAACTATCTGAAAGCGCACAAACAGTGGGGTATAGTTGTTAGAACGGAGAGTGTGCCGCAGCCACCTGTAGTGCCTGCGGATGAGGAGAATGGCCAGGCCCGAGCTGCCCCTGGTCATGCGCGCGAGCAAGAACGATACCAAAAACAGTTGGAAGAGTATGAGCGCAGCTGTTATCTGGCTATGTTCCAACTGACCGCAGCTGTGTCAGCCGAAGTGTTGCGCCAGATTCATATTGTTGATGAATCTGATCCAGCGGCTTTCTGGAAGTTGTTGACAGATCGATTCGAGTCTCACTCACATGTGTCATTGGTTATGATCGAATCGGATCTGAAGGGGCTGATTTTTGATGAGAAGTGTCTGCCTAGTGAGTGGATCACCTCCAGACGGAAACTGTATGACAAGCTGTGCTCCATGAAGTTGGAAGTGCCGGTCGGTCTCCAAGTTGTACAGACTTTGTCTTGTTTGCCGCCTGGATGGGAGCATTTTCGCACGGTCATTTCGAACTCCATCCACTCAGCTCCCGCAGATCGTCCCTTCACACTCGACTTGCTAGCCGTGCAGATGGATGATGAGTGGCGCATTCGGCAAAAGTCCTATTCCGGTACTGCATGTGGCGCTAGTAGTGGCAGAAATCGCGGTCGTGGTGGTTCAAAATCGCGTAGCGGCTGGCGTGGCAAGCGTACTGGCAGTGCTTCTGGTTTCGGTTCGAATGCTGAGAGCAACCAGGAGCAATGTTACAAATGCCAGGGTTTTGGTCACAAGGCCCGCCAGTGCCCAAGCAAGCAACGCAGCAATCCTCCGCGCGGTGGAAAGTCCAATTTTGCCAGTGCATCCAGCAGCTCCAAGCGTGACCCGAGTTTTGCTGTTAGTGCTCAAGCTTTTGCTGCTCGCAGTGACAGATCTGTTGTGTTGATCGACTCAGGGGCCAGCCATCATATGACCTCTGAAAAGTCGCTGCTTGAGTCCTACCGTCCACTAGCTCAACCATTGCCCATCCAAGTTGCCACCGGTTACTGTGTTGACGCAATTGGTTTTGGTAACCTGCCGTTCTCTGCTGGTGACCGGCATGTGTTTATGCAGAACACTCTGTATGTCCCTCGGCTGAATGGTACTCTGTATTCTGTTCGTGCAGCTGACAAGTTGGGACATTCTGTGACTTTCAAGAACGGTTCTGCACGTGTGCGCAATAAGGCCGGTGAAATTTTGCTGACTGGCAGATTGAATGGTGGCTGCTATTACTTGGATGCTTGTGTCCCTACTGCTCAGACTGTGCAATCGGTTGATGTGCTTTCAGCAGCAACTACAGACACTACAGCGGACCCCCGGGTGCTGACCAAAACAAGTGGGGCTGTGAAGACCTGTGATGCCTCCAGTTTAGTAGCAGGCACCCAAAAGGGTAAAGTTTCGAACCCTAACGTGTCCTTTGGCGTGTGCTTTCCAGACCAATCGGTGCAATCGAGTCAGAGTGGCCAGACTCTCACAGACTCAGATGTGGTTTGGGCAAGTCGTGCTCCTTCCTGTGATGCCTCTAGTCCTTTAGCAGGCATCGGTTCTGGTACTCCTGTATCGCAAAATGCGCTTGCGTCTGCTTCTTCCGCAGCTGTTTCAGCTCAGACCTGGCACCAACGTTTTGGTCATGTTGGACCTGGCGATGTCAACAGGTTGATTTCGGGTGCAATCGTGAAGGGTCTGAAGTGCAATGGCGATCGTACCATTCCTTTCTGTGAGTCATGTGCTGTTGGGAAGGCCACCAGACAACCGTTCCCCAAACGAGCTACAACGCGAGCCAAACACCCCATGGATCTCATGCATTCAGATGTGTTCGGTCCTGTCACTCCACCTACAATTGGTAACAGTGTTTATTATGTGTCTCTTATTGATGATTGTACTCGTATGAGTTTTGTGCAGTTTATTCACGCAAAACCGCAAGTGCATGAGACACTCAAACAGCTGATTACACAACTTGAGACAGAGACAGGTCGCAAACTCAAAACACTTCGCAGTGACAGAGGGGGTGAATACTGTTCCAAGCAGTTCAAAAGGTGGCTCGCCAGCAAGGGTGTCAAGCACCAGCTCACTGTAGCAGATGCACCACAACAGAATGGAGTTGCAGAGAGGTTCAATCGGGCCATCATTGAGCGAGCACATGTTATGCTACACCAGTCCAATTTGCCAAAGCGTTTTTGGGGTGAAGCAGTTCTGACAGCCTGTTATCTTCGGAATCGTGCTCCAACAGTGGCACTCTCTGGTCATCGCACTTGCACTCCATATCAAGCTTGGCATGGTCGCAAGCCTGATGTTTCTCATCTTCGCGTTTTTGGCTGCATTGCTTATGCACACATCAAGAAACCTGGCTCCAAGTTTTCCCCTCATGCAGAAAAGTGTCGTTTTCTTGGCTACTCTGAGGAATCCAAGGGCTATCGACTCTGGTCGATCTCTCGCAAGTCAGTCATCATTCGTCATGTCATGATGTTGTGTGCAATGAGTCCTCATTTTGCCAAACTGCTCGAGATCAGGAGGAGAAGTTGTCAGAGTCAATGTTCTCAGCTCAAGATTCTGCACAAAGCCAGGAGGAGCCTCAGCATGTTGTAGTGTTTGCTCCAAATGGACAGGAGGAGTCTGTTCCAGTTCAGCATTTGCAACCACCTGAGGTTGTGGAGCAGCCAGTAGAACCTGAAGAACCAGAGCCACAAGAAGTTTTTGTTGATGCAGATGATCAACAACCATTGCCAGAGAAAAGCATCGGTCCTGGTTGGCGATCTCAGCGCCAGAACAAGGGCAAACATCCAGTTAGGGATGGTCATGCGCAGAGTGCTGCAGCAGCAGAGGCTGCTGAGCCCAAGTCCTGGTCACAAGCCATCAAATCGTCAAACGCTACTCACTGGCGTCAGGCTGCCCAGAATGAGATGAAGTCGCTCATTGGTTTTGACACCTGGGAGCTTGTTCCCCCTCCTGCAGGTCATCAAGTCATTGGTAGTCGATGGGTTTTTCGAGCAAAAACTGATGAGCAAGGTCGAGTTCAGCGTTACAAGGCAAGGCTAGTCGCTAAGGGCTATGCCCAGAAGTATGGTGTCGATTATCTGGACATCTTCGCTCCAGTTGTTCGCTGGGAGTCAGTTCGCGCCTTGTTCGCTGTTGCTGCTTTGTCTGGCATGCAAGTTCATCAGCTCGACATAGAAACGGCGTTTCTCAATGGTCATCTCGAAGAGGAGGTGTACATGCAGCAGCCAGAGGGTTTTGTCGATTCCAAGTATCCCGATTTCGTGTGCAAGCTGAAAAGATCGCTGTATGGTTTGAAGCAGAGTCCTC
This sequence comes from Sabatieria punctata, assembly GCA_030248155.1. Classification (NCBI taxonomy): domain Eukaryota; kingdom Metazoa; phylum Nematoda; class Chromadorea; order Araeolaimida; family Comesomatidae; genus Sabatieria; species Sabatieria punctata. The sequence goes on from JASANB010001450.1 coordinate 50,081, forward strand.
ATTGTTGGAACACTGAATTCCACAATGCTCTACAAGATCTGCAGTTCAAGCAAGCTGATTCAGACCCATGCATCTACACTGGCAGAGTCAATGGCAAGACAGTGTTGCTCGGTTTGTATGTAGATGACATCCTCATAGCAAGCGCAGACACAAAGGCATTGAAGCACACAAAGAAGCGCATTGCTGATCGGTTCAAAAGCAAAGACATGGGCGAGGCCAGTTACTTTCTTGGTGTTAGCGTTCGCCAGACAAGTAACGGTTTTCGGCTTGAACAGTCTGCCTATGCAGAGAAGGTTCTGCAGAAGTTCAAGATGCAGGATTGTCATGCAGTCGCAACACCTATGCAGCCATCAGTTACACTACTCAAGCGTGAGGCAGATGGTGACAAGTTTGACCAGTCCATTTACCAGTCTGCAATCGGTTCACTCATGTACCTTTCTGTCGCCACTAGACCCGACCTCACGTTTGCAGTTCATCGCTTAGCTCAGTTCTCCTCTGACCCGACTCCTCAGCATTGGAGCGCCGTGAAACACATCTTTCGCTATCTGAAGGGGTCGACTGATGTTGGAATCAATTTCCAGTGCAACGGCAATCGTCAGTTGGAGATGTATTCTGATGCAGACTGGGCGTCTGAAGCGTCTACAAGACGTTCTACCTCGGGCTATGTCTCATTGTTGGCCAGCGGTCCAGTTTCTTGGTCATCCAGATTGCAGAATATGGTTTCTCGTTCAACAGCTGAAGCCGAGTTTGTTGCGTTATCTGAAGCTGCGTCTGATGTTAAGAGTGGGTCCACGAAAAAATCAAACATTGGTCTGTACAGCTGATTTTTCAAAATTACCGCACAGATGTGAAACTTTCAGCGATTGAAGACCATGAAAAGAAATGAAAAAGTTTGCCATCCGATTTTCTCTAGCTGCATTTGAACCCAAGTTATGGACCCTCGAAAATCGGGATTTTGGCACTCTCCAGTGGCACCACCCTAAATTTGAACGGCTGCGGTTCACTAGTCTGTCGACCAAATTTTATCAGTTATGGCTCGTTAGAAAGACCATTTCAAGTAGTTTCAAGCGCTTCTGTCAGAGTTTCAAAAAATTGGTCTGATCTTATGCAATTCGCCATAAACTTTAACAGGCCATATCTTAAAATTGAACATGGTATCTCAAAAAGTGACTATCATATTCGGAATCTCCGTTCTTTTGTGCGTCTAACGGTACCAACCATATTTATATGGAGTTGCAATCTGACAGTCAAACGATCAGTTGAAAGTAGGGTTGTCGGACACTCAAAAATCCGGTTGTTTTTGCGCTTTTCGGTCACCCACCAAACTTTGAACGGCTGCCGTTCACTAGTCTGTTGACCAAATGTTATCAGTTATGGCTCGTTAGAAAGGCCATTTCAAGTAGTGTCAAGTGCTTTTACCCGTTTTTCAAAAGATTGGATTGATCTGGTGCAATCGGCCCTAAACTTTAAAAGGCCATATCTCAAACTTGACCATAGTATCTTAAAAAGTGACTATCTTAGGGGGCGTGCAAAAATTACGTAATGGTATTTTTGCCCATTTTCGGACCCCCCCTCCCCCCCGGATAATCGCCCGTAATAATTTCCTGACCCCCCTCCCCTAATTACGTAATAATTTGGCTACCCCCCCCCCGAAATTACAATTTTTTGAAGAGTTAGAGCCGAAAATTTTCCGTTCAATTCTATGTAAAATGACGTTCTTATTAAAATAGCATCTGTATACAGTAACAATTGATAATTTTCTTAGTTTTCTTTATTGATGAGCTACAACTACGTACATGTACGTATAGTCTTTGTTTTACGTAGAAGCCAGCCATCATTGGATGGCGTTTTGTTAAAGATGAAACCAAAGTGTTTTATACAGGATTTTAGGGCCGCTTCAATATTGCTTGACTGATAATCGATAGTATTAAACCAGAGTTCGTGCGGGACCCGAAAAGTCAGGGAATTTGGTGTCCAGTCAGGGAAAAAATTGATAGCAGTAGAATCCTCTCTCGCCCAAAGGGCCCTGTCAGAGCTTTACACACCACACCACCCTTTTGAAAATGGGACTTTTAACTTTCCACAACTACAACTTGAAATTTTACCTCAGAATACCGTTTAAATGCGTTTTTCAGAGCCAATTTTTAAAAATTCCGACCCTTGTTAGAATGCTCTCACTTTGATTTGTTTGGGATTGGGGAAATTTGACTTTGTTCAGCGAATTTTGCTCGGAAAAAGCCGCACGAACCCTGTAAAAGATCGAGTCGATAAGTGTTATACCTTATAAACTCTTAATAAGATGTCAAAGGTCACTCTTGCTATTTAGCATTTGAAAAATTGGAAAGCCCTGACTTAAACGGTAGCTACGCACCTTCTCTAATCTAAACGTTCATCTAAGTGAAATTGAGAAAATTTAAGCCCAATGGCTTCAAATCGAGACTACAAGTACATGTACTGTACATCAACTCAATTAAAATTATGTTCACTTTAGTGATTTCTCCACTTTAAAAAATTACGTAATGAAGTCGCCAACCCCCCCTCCCCCCACCGTAATGAATAGTAATCTTTTGGCGAACCCCCCCTCCCCCCTCATGCCATTACGTAATTTTTGCACGCCCCCTTATTCGGAATCTCCGTTCTTTTGTGCATCTAACGGTACCAGCCATTTTTATATAGAATTGCAATCTGACAGTCAAACGATCAGTAGAAGATAGGGTGGTCGGACACTTTCAAAAATCCTGTTTTTTTGCGCTTTTCGGTCACCCACCAAACTTTGTCTAGCTGTCATTCACTATTCTGTCAGCCAATTATTACCAGTTATGGCTCATTTGAAAACTTATGTGACGTATTCCATGACGGTTTTGTTACTGGTCAAGAATTTTTGAGGCATTATGTGCAATTTGTCCTGGACTTTGGTGAGTCGTATCTCAAAAGCGAATTATTTGCTAAAGCAGCTCGAAGCAGATTCGGAGTCTCCGTTCGTTTCTGCGTCTAACGGTAGCATTTGTCAAAAATATTTCCGATGGAATGGCGAATGACAGCTAGACAAACGATTGGGGGCTGACGGAAAAGCTACAAAAATCTGGTTTTTGAAAATGTTTGACCATCCTACTTTCAACTGATCGTTTGACTATCGAAGTGCAAGTCCATATGAATGTGGTTGATACCGTTAGACGCAGAAACGAACGGAAACTCCAAATCTGCTTTCGACTGCTTTCGAAAATAATTCACATTTGAGATACGACTCACCAAAGTCCAGGACAAATTGCACATAATGCCTCAAAAATTTTTGACCAGCAACAAAACCATCATAGAATAAGTCACATTTGTTTTCGAATGAGCCATAACTTGTAATAATTGGCCAACAGAATAGTGAATGACAGCTAGACAAAGTTTGGTGGGTGACCGAAAAGCGCAAAAAACTCGATTTTTGAAAGTGTCCGACCACCCTACCTTCAACTGATCGTTTGACTGTCAGATTGCAATTCTATATAAAAATGGTTGGCACCGCTAGATGCAGAAAAGAACGGAGATTCCGAATATGATAGTCACTTTTTAAGATACCATATTCAATTTTAAGATATGTTTTGTTAAAATTTAGGCCCGATTGCACCAGATCAATCCAATCTTTTGAAAAACTGGTGAAAGCACTTGACACTACTTGAAATGGCCTTTCTAACGAGCCATAACTGAAAACATTTGGTCAACAGACTAGTGAATGACAGCTAGACAAAATTTGGTGGGTGACCGAAAAGTGCAAAAAAAACAGGATCTTTGAAAGTGTCCGACCACCCTACCTTCAACAGATCGTTTGACTGTCAGATTGCAATTCTATATAAAAATGTTTGGTGCCGTTAGATGCACAAAAGAACGGAGATTCCGAACATGATAGTCACTTTTTAAGATACCATGGTCAAGTTTGAGATATGGCCTGTTAAAGTTTAGGGCCGGTTGCACCAGATCAATCCAATCTTTTGAAAAACGGGTAAAAGCACTTGACACTACTTGAAATGGCCTTTCTAACGAGCCATAACTGATAATATTTGGTCAACAGACTAGTGAACGGCAGCCGTTCAAAGTTTGGTGGGTGACCGAAAAGCGCAAAAAAACCGGATTTTTGAGTGTCCGACAACCCTACTTTCAACTGATCGTTTGACTGTCAGATTGCAACTCCACATAAATATGGTTGGTACCGTTAGACGCACAAAAGAACAGAGATTCCGAATATGATAGTCACTTTTTGAGATACCATGTTCAATTTTAAGATATGGCCTGTTTAAATTTATGGCAAATTGCACAAGATTAGAATAATTTTTTGAAACTCTGACAGAAGCGCTTGAAACTACTTGAAATGGTCTTTCTAATGAGCCATAACTGATAAAATTTGGTCCACAGACTAGTGAACCGCAGCCGTTCAAATTTAGGGTGGTGCCACTGGAGAGTGCCAAAATCCCGATTTTCGAGGGTCCATAACTTGGGTTCAAATGCAGCTAGAGAAAATCGGATGGCAAACTTTTTCATTTCTTTTCAAGGTCTACAATCGCTGAAAGTTTCACATCTGTGTGGTGATTTTGAAAAATGAGCTGTACAGAGGTCTTCGCGTCAATGTTCGATTTTTTCGTGGACCGACTCTTAACTGTGCCTATTCTGTAATGCAATCTTTCTCTTTCAGCAGTGATCCGTTTTACTCCTCTGTTGCTATTGGTTATTATAATTTGAGGAGGAGTGTTGATTCTAGCAAATGTATAATTATGTACGTGTACGTACATGTCTGTCCGCTTGGTCAGGGCTACTATTTGCATATTGCGTATGCCAGTTACTTATTGTCTCTGCGTGAGTCTTATCAGCTCTGACCTTTACACTCTCGGCGCTACTTCCCTGCTGTGCGGCTGTTTTATTACGACTGTATTGTTTTACCTTCGGCCCGGAATAAAAAGAACATCTAGCGGTGTTCTCGCTCTACCACAAACTGCGCTGCGCTGCCCTATACCTATTCTATTAGAAACTCCCCCTCAACACCCCACCTAAGGAAAACCCCCTACCCCTAGGTCGGCCCGGAGCTGTTACATGTAGGTAGTGAAACGAAGTTTATGGCCACTAGTAGAAACACAACACCAAAAGTAAATACACACGAAAGACAGGCCGCACGATACAAAACACAAAAGACACTCTGCCAAATGAAACGAAGTTTATGGCCACTAGTAGAAACACAACACCAAAAGTAAATACACACGAAAGACAGGCCGCACGATACAAAACACAAAAGACACTCTGCCAATAATCATAATTCTTCATTACTCTCCCCCAGAATCGAATGGACCCCGTGCCGCTGAAGCAGATGTTTTAACGTGATCCAAGGACACCTTCTCTACACGGCCATCCGGATCCTTCACTTGCAGGGAGAAAGGAGTGACTTTAAGAACGACGCAAGGACCCTTCCAAAGAGGATTTAATTTTCCACCTTTGCGCTGCAGACGCATATGATTCTTCACGAAGACACGGTCACCAACTTGAAAATTATTCGGAATATGACCCTCCAGGCTCTTTTCTTGACGGCCTAACTGCCGAGAGCGCAGACGATCACGAACAACTGCTAAGACATCCTGATTTGTCTGGAAAATGAGATCTTTAGGAGGCAAACCAGTGGAAGAGTGGACGGAAACTTGATACGCTTGCACTGACTCTTGTAACGCTACGGGCCAAAACAAGGGGTTGTCTTCCACCTTCTTGCTGAGAATCGTTGTTAGGGTGCGAATGACGCGTTTGACCATGCTGTTTCCGGTTGGGTGATAGGGAGAAGAATGAACCAACTCGATACCTTTCCGCAGACAGAACTGCTTGAATAGAGAAGAGAGAAAATATGTTGCATTATCTGTGACTAACTTTTTGGGAACACCAGCGTGAAAGAATTCATCGAGTTTCTGTGTTATTTTGTCAGAGGAGAGCTGCTTAAGTCTTGACGCAAATAGATACTTGCTGAAGTAGTCAACCATAACCAATACGTAGGCATGTCCAGAAAAGCTTTTGGGGTACTGAACGATATGAATAGCACAGCAGTCAAATGGATTATCAACCTGGAGAAAAGCAGGAGTAGATGTTGATGTCTGAGCCGGGTTGAATCGCTGACAAACTTGACATTGACTAACATGATGTTCGATGTCTTTGCGCATAGACGGCCACCAGTACTTAAGTCGCAGGGTTTCAAACGTCTTCTGTTTTCCAAAGTGTCCAGCTGCTGTTGCGGAATGCTCTTCATCCAATAAACGGGTGACCAATTTTTGGGGCACATATAAACGCAGGCGATGAGGCTCGGCATCTTCAAAGTACCATAAACCATCAATATTGGTCAAACCTAATGCAGATAGACGATCAGCTTCTTCCAAACTGGCCATCTTGACATCACCAGAAGAAATTGAAGGAACAGGCAAAGAATGAAGCACACGGATGCGAGATAATGCGTCAGGAATGACATTAGCAGACCCTTGAATATGTTTCCACAACAGACCACAGTGCGTTTCAATGTTGGCCAATTGATCCATCATCAAAGCAATTTCATTGTTAGGAGGTGATTCCTTCCATAATTTCTGAGCTGCCAAAAGTGGTTTATGATCAGTCTGGATGACAATGGGAGCGGTTGATGTCTTTAGGATGCAATCCAACTCCTTGAGTGACCAAACTACAGCCTGTAACTCACGATAAATAGTAGGTAGTCGGCGTTCACGACCCTTTAGCGTGCGAGAAATGAAGGCCAACGGAATGTGCTGATTGCCTGGGAGGATTTGGTAAAGAGCAGCACCGATTCCAACGGAAGAGGCATCCGTTTGTAGAAGAAACTGCACTTTTTCGATGTCTCTACTGGTCAATGGAAAGTGAAGTGCAGCGCATTGGGCGATCCGGTCTTTGAGAGCCTGGAATGCTGTATTGGCTTCAGTAGACCATTTGAACGGAATATTCTTTCGAGTAAGGTGGTACAGTGGCTCGGCAATGGTGGCTAGATTCGGGATGAACCGTCTACAGTAGTTGACAACGCCAATGAAACTTTGTAAGGACCGCAGATCACGAGGGATTGGAAAATCTTGTATTGCTGAAACACGCTTAGCCGTAGGAAGTAGACATCCGTTTTCTAAATCGAAACCCAGGTAAGTGATTTTGGACTGGGCGAAGTGACACTTAGGCAGCTTGAGACGAAGGTGAAAATGCAACAATCGTTGAAACACAACCTCCAAGTGCTTGAGGTGCTCCTCGAAAGTAGAACTGGCCACAAGAATGTCGTCAACATACACTTCCGCGAAATCAAGACCTTCTAGAATAGATGAGGTGTAGCGCTGGAACGTAGCCATTGCATTTGTCGCGCCAAACGGCATAACCACAAATTCGAAGAGACCCTTTCGAGTTGTAAACGCTGTTTTTGGAATCGACTCTGCAGCCATTGGGATTTGCCAATAACCTGAGATTGCATCCAGCAAGGTGATGTATTTTGCTCGGCCAGCTAAACACAGCAGATCATCGATATTTGGCGTAGGGTATGCGTCCTTAATGGTGATAGCATTCAACTTCCGGTAATCGATACAAAAGCGAATCGTGCCATCTTTCTTGCGGACTAAGACAGTAGGGCTTGCCCAAGGCGACCGAGAGGGGCGAATGATACCTTCCTGCAACATCTGATCCACTTCTTTGTCCTCTACTTCCTGCTGATCCGGTGATAGACGTCGACGTTTCTGTTTAATAGGAGGGCCCGTAACTTCTACAGAATGCTCCACACCCACTGCGCGTCCTGTCGCGAAGTGCCGATGAGAAGCAAAAACAGGCAGATAGCGAAGAATCAATTGTCGTAATTGTTCACTTTGTTCCAGAGACAGGTGATCACCAAACGAACGTTCTCTCAAATCCTTAAGTAATGCTTGTCTGTCCTCTTGGACCATCTCAACACCATAACCAACCATAGAAGGGCAGTTTTGACCACAAGCCGACTCTTCAGACGGCAAAATATCCACAGACTCAACTGAGGCGACAGGTATGCCATCTTTCAACAACGAACCTAACTCTTTCTCTTTCTTAGAATAGGAGTGTCCACTCAGAGGAACATCCAACAAACCATCTTTGACATTCTGAACGCCGGAACACAAACCAAAACTCTTGCCTCTTTCATTAACTTCTAGAAATACAGGACCATCCTTAACTGAACGTACTTGTAACCGAGCAACAACAGAACCACTTTGGATGTCCCGCTGGGTACCCATAAACATAGCTGAATGTGTGGTTGGAGTAGAGGTCACATCATTGGGAGCATCCACGTGTGCCTCAAGAAGCGCGCTCGGAGCAGGCGACGCTTGTAGAACATCTTGAGAGTCGCGACTAACGGGGTTCGATGCCCCAGAAACCATATCTAGTGGCCCATCATCTCGAAGAATCGCCACGTGGAAACCAAGACGTGCGGCGCTGGCACGAGTGAGAATAACTTGATCAGGTGCCTTGTCCTCTGGGTTCACCACAAAAGACATGCGAGTGCAGTGGTGACGATCAGAAGAAACTGGCAGCTGAACGAAATCACAGAGGTGAGAGGAGTTCCCAAACGCTGAAATGACAGTGTGACTTTGCGGCATGTGACGCAACCATGAAGCCTTTGTTTGTTGAGCAACCGAAGTACTGAGCATATTAACGTCTGCACCAGTGTCAAGGAGAGCCATGAAAGCCTTTGAATCATCGCCAAAATACAACGGAATGTAGTGAACTGAGACTGAATCGGAAGATGAATGGAGGCGAACGCGACGATTTGAAGAAGTTGTTGATGGATTCTGTGAATGCTGCGGCAGCGCGTTGGAGTAACACTGACTCGCCAAATGACCAATCTTCTGACATTTGTAACAGATGGGCTGTGTCTTTGGCCGTGAATTCGGAAGACTGTTTCTAGGCTTGTCTTGATGAGGCGCCCTAGGTGGAGGAGGTCGTTGAGCAGTGGCGCCTTTAAGAGCATAACAGGTCGAACGTGTATGATTGGAGCGATGACAGTAAGTGCACCACAGAGAAGGTCGATGGGATGGAGCTTGATTGGCAGGACCAGAACGTGGACCAATAGAGTTGTTGACGGTTTTCTCTGTGTGGTACAATTTAACAGCTTCTGTGGTGACAGAATTGAGGTCATGTGGGTGAGCAGCATCCGATAAGTGGAGCACCAGGCGCTTCTTGATTCCATTTGGTAGTAAATTAAGATACACGGCAGCAAGGACTGTTTCAGGATTGGTGATGCGTGCAGCTTGCGCTTTAAAGGAATGAGTTGTCTTGATGAGGTCGGGGTCGTATTTTTGCTGTAGAAGACCGAGGGCGAGTTGTATTTGTGATTCCTCCGGCTGCAGCAGAGGTTTCAAGGCACTGAGAGCAGCTTCTAAGGTTTCGAGTTGATCAGGCGGGATTGAGTGGAATTGCTGTCGCGCTAAGAGATCGAGGGCATCTTCAATGACCTTGTACCATTGGAGACCAGACTGTCGGACGTATTGAGTTATTTCTTCAGACCACCGGGTAAAAGTAATGTCATTGGCTGCTTGATTGAAACGGTAGACAGTGGGTTTTGGCAGGTTGACAGTAAGTTGTGGTTGGAGAGGAGGAGGGCGGTCTTGGAGAGTAGTAATGAGTTGTTCATAACGGGCAGCAGCGGCTTCTTGTTGAGCTTCATGGCGAGCGGCAGTGGCTTCTTGTTGCTGCATGAGTTGAATGAGAATGTTCTGGTGCTGTTGCTGCAGTTGTCGTTGTTGTTCTTCATGACGCTCCTGCTGACGCTCCTGCTGCTCTCGAAATAGCTGGATGATGTCTGTTGCTGTGAGCGACGGCTGTCGGTCCTCTTCATGGGAAAGCGAAGGAGATGACATTGTGATGGAGACAGGTGTGTCGTGATAGATGGAATTGAGTCGTAGCTGGTGGGAATGCAAGAGTTCTAACTCGGTGCGACGGCGCAAAGTAGTAGAGGAAACAGGACGTTGATCTGAAGGCTGGTCGGTCATATACAGGAACGGGTCTCGGCACCAATGAAACGAAGTTTATGGCCACTAGTAGAAACACAACACCAAAAGTAAATACACACGAAAGACAGGCCGCACGATACAAAACACAAAAGACACTCTGCCAATAATCATAATTCTTCAGTAGGTAGGGGTACCATATGTGGCACCTGTACAGGGCGAGAAAATATAAAAATAGCCTATAATCAGACATGTACTGTAACAGGTCATCCGCCGAAGGGGGAGGGGGTGGTGGGTCTGAGCCAAAAATTTTTGGAGGGGGGTTCGGCACTAAAAAACGCTTAAACATAAAAAAATCGCACTTTTTGGCAAAAAAATCGCCAAAAATCGCTAATTTGGGCTGAAATACTCTAAAAAGTGCTGGTTTGCAGGCGATTTTGGCAATATTTTTGTATGAAATTGTAAAAAATTGCAAAAATTTTCTCAAAGATTTACTTAAGGCCATTTTTGAACTCAGCGGGTCAAAATAGGTCGGGTACACTATTGACTGACAAAAGATTCCCTTTAGAAATGCATGAATGCTGAACATTTATTTCAGGATTATGGCTTCTCATGGCATGTTTCTTAATGAAACTTTGGAGGTCCATAACTTGCGACCGAGCGGCCGTAGCGCAAAAATATGATAATATTCTGAATCAGCAGAAAAAACTACACCAGATAGATACCACGTTACGTCCAGATTTGACAGATAACTTATTGTCTGAGTACCAGGGCATAAAAGTTGCATAAGTAGCTCAGGAGCAGTCAGATTGAAAAACAGATGTCATTTTCGTAATCAGCGGGAAAAACTGCATTAGGTGATATAAATTTTTATGGCTCTGTACCCTAGATGCGACTGAATTGAGTCACCTTTCAAACGAGCATGTTATAGCAAGTGCAGCCATTTTGTTCCCAAATCATAAAAATGCCGATATCTTCAAAAGTAGGCAACGTAGAGCAAAAATAAAGTTATTTTCGGAATCAGCAGCAAAAACTACATAAGAAAAACAGCATTGCGCCGCGGTTAACGGTCATACTAGCGAGTAGTGCCAGTCAAGAAGAAGGGTTGGTCTCAACTTTGGACGCCAATTTCTCCCGATCCAGAGCGAATCTAGCTAAACTGAATGCATTTTCGAACTCAGCACACAAAACTGCATATAACAGTATGCTAACAACAAAGCTTTGCAGAAAAAAATTTTTTTCGAACACCTTTGAGAGGCCAAAACACCCCCCCCCTCCCCCCCTAACCGCACACTTTGGGGCGCTCATTTTGTTTGGCCAACTCATGCCTAACTTTTGTTAAAGCATTAGCTTGGCAGGGCCTTTGCACAAAAAGTTATAAAGATTTTTCGAAAAAAAACGGAATGGCATTTTGTGGAAATTTCGCAGTTCTCGGCGAATATTTCGCTAAGCAGCCATGATCTGGAAACGGGAGTACCAGAAAATGAAAGGCCATTGGAGCAGCTACAAAACCATATGCGAGTCGAGATCCTAGCTTAAGAAACGAATGAAGGGTGATCGTTTGCATGGACGGTGTCAGAGCTATTAAAATGAGCCCGAAAATTGCTGCCGACCCAACTTTGAGGGGGTGTAGCTCCGGTTCTAGGGGGTTGCTGGTGGCCGGGCATGCACCGTTGGTCTTCGACTGTGCTCTATTTTAATAGATATAAATATCAGCCAGATCCGTGAGATGGCCCTGCTTGCCCCCTCAAAGCTGACTTTCTCGCAAAATGCATCTTAAAAGCCATTCTGAGTGTAAAATTAGCAGAAATTAACAGTTTTAAAATCCTTTTCCTAACTCAGCCGCAAAGGGTGTGTGGTGTGTACTACCCACACAGCCCTGGGTACAGAGATTGTAAGGTACTACTGGTACATTCTGTATCATTAGAAATGGCACAATTTATATTTTAGATAAGAACAGGGAAATTAATTACTGGTTGTACCTTGCACAGTCAGGCACACAACGCCATTTATGGTACCGACACCATACATGTATATGGTACCTAGGCTAGTATATGTACATGTATATGTACCTAGGCTAGTAGCATTATACATGGTACCGTCACCATACTGTATATGGTACCCTACCCACGGCCATGGGTGCCGGTACCATATATGGTACCACTAACTACCATATATAGGTACTATGATACGAAATCTGAACAGAGTGCCTACATAGGTATACAGTATGGTACCGACCGGTACCGGTACCAATGCGAAGGTAGGCGTACCATATATATTTTGTCGGTACCATAAACCGCGTTTAGGTGCCTGACTGTTTTTGTTATGGCCGGCAGGGCAGGCAGGTGCTATAATGGAGGGAAGTGGACGGACCTCAACAAACGGAACACATAGCGAAATGGAGCACTCAGTGTTATCGACACAGCAATCCATCAATACGTAAGTTGATTTACTTCCAACGACGTTGTCCTTCGGAAAGCAGTCTTGGCTAGCCTTCAGCACGCACTTGTGCAACTGTTCAGGGGCATTGAGTAGCGCCAGAGCCCCAGAAGGATTGGGAACGAGTGCAAAGTGAGCGGCCACACGAGGAGTACATTGTTCCAGAAGGAAGACAGACTTGCTATCTGCGTTGCAGCACAAATGGACACTGTCCACCACGCTCCAACCGATAGAGAGCAGATGCTCCAGCAGAACCGCTACTGTCCTGTTAGCTTGGAACGAAAGGGCCGTGTTACTGGACGTCCATGGCTCCCCCTCAAACCGCAGTTCTTCGCATTGGCGCTGTACAATGCACGAAGTTAAAGTCAAGAAAACTGTTAAGCTACTGCTCAAATTAACCTCGCGATCAAGTCGGCCCAAGACAACGCCCGGTTTCCAGTAGCTTTTCATCACCTCGGCCAGCCCGACTATCACTTCGGATTCGATTCCAAAGAAACGGACGTAATTTGTGCCGTTTATGGTCACTATCGCCAAGTCTTCCTTCTGTGCTGTTGGTTCTTTCTTCTCTTCCTCTTTCTACAACGTACAGTACATTTAGTTAGAGTTCTCTCGACAAAGATGGAAGATGAATGAATACAAAAAAATCAGAAGGTACCGGTACCCTATATATGGTACCACCACAGGCCCCGAACGTGGGGGTACCATATATGGTACCGGTACCTTATATACAGGGTGTCTCAAAAAAATGATCACATTTCTTTTTACTGCCATTTCCGCAAATTTTTACCAAATAGGCTGAAATTTGGACCATAGGTGCCCAAATTCGGGCAATTTTATGTGTTAAAGTTTGGTGCACTAGGCTTGACCAATTCTCGAGAAATTTCAAAAAAAGTGAAAGTTGTTAAATCAATAGTGAAAGCCGGACACCGAAAAAATGATCACATTTCTTTTCACTGCGATTTCCGCAAATTTTGACCAAATAGGCTGAAATTTGGACCATATGTGCCCAAACTCGGGCAATTTTATGTGTTAAAATTTGGTGCACTAGGCTTGACCAATTCTCGAGAAATTTCAAAAAAAAGCGAAATTTGGTAATTTCAATACCAAAAGCCGGTGACCGAAAAAACGTTACATTACATTATCGCCTAAGCTCTAACGATAGCGTTGGAGTTCATGCGTCAACTTTTTACACACGAATTACCCTGAACCTCTGCGTTTACACTCCAAATTTCATCCAATTCCGTCAAAAATTAGAAAAGATACAGGAAAAGGAAATGTTTCCATTTTTCGGTGACCGACTTTCACAATTGAAATTACCAAATTTCACTTTTTTTGAAATTTCTCGGGATTGAGTCAAGCCTAGTGCACCAAACTTTAACACATAAAATTGCCCGACTTTTGGCACCTATGGTTCAAATTTCAGCCTATTTGGTCAAAATTTACGGAAATGGCAGTAAAACGAAATGTGATCTTTTTTTTTGAGACACCCTGCATGTAGTACCACCACAGGCTCCGAACGTGGGGGTACCATATATGGTGTCGGTACCATAAACGGCGTTAAGTGCGTGACTGTTATACATAAGTACGTACCTTTTCGAAAAAGATGCAATCAGCTTGCCCTCTGAAATTGGCAGTGCCGTACCAGCTGAAGCCATTAGCTGCGAACGCTCGAACAATCTTCAAGAAAAGGTGAGTGATGGTGTTGCTCTGAAACACTTAAAAATAAAGAACAAAGATCTATAGCGAGCCGGCACAGTTGGTGTAGTGGTTTAGGCCGCAAAGCCACTGTGCTCGTGGTCGTGCGTTCACTCGGCGGGCAAGCTTCTTGCCGTAAAGAGTTGGTGGTTGGCACAAAGCCCAACCCAGGCCACCGAAAGCTTGTGACAGCGAGTAGGCAAATGGGAACCGACTGGTGATGCCTAAGCACCTAAAGCTACAATAGCAATCACACACGTGTTGGGGCAAAGGGGAACGGGGACAGCTACCACTGACACCCGAGCATGTGTTTAGGCTAGTAGCGAAGGAAGGGCAGGATGTGGGTGTGCGTGATGGCCCCGCCCGGACAATCCATTCATCCATCTGTAGCGAGGAGACAGAATAATACCGCCTCAAAAGCCTCAGCTCTCCACGGCTGTCCTGGTAATTTGAGTTCGAATTCGGAGCCTAGTTTTTCTTCTTTGTGACTTCCAATCGTTTCTTTCAGCACTTCTCTCAGCTCATTCGGTGCATTGATAAGCTGCAGCTGATTCCACCCGTACATACTTAAGCAAATTAGCATATTCATTGGATCCTGAAAGTGCGTAAGCTTGAAGTCCATTATTTGCACTCGGCCACACGTTTACCTCTGTATTATGGCAGCATTTGCGGAAGAACCAAGTCGAATGCTCGCCTCTCAAACTCAAATCGGAGCTGAGAAAGAGTCTCCAGTGAGCTTCGAAGTGAAGGGAAGAGAGAACAGAGCAGAAGAGAGATTTGAGCACGACACTCTCGTTCCTGGTGCCTTCATCGGAAAATGGCTGACCCTTCAGCCAAAAACAGTAGCCACATCCTATGTCATCCTCTTTTTCGATGCCTTCTGAAAAAAGTACTAGGTCGGCAATTTATCCGTCGCCGGTTTCGCCTCGCTGTAAGTTTTGTGTTCGTCTATCAATTTGGCTGAAATTTTAGTACAACATTCAAAATTCTCAGAATATTTTTACTCTGCAAAAGCTAACCAAGTCTATCACTTCAACCACTAAAGACCATTCAGAACCCACTCGGTTTCCGTTTTGTGCAAAATTGTTCGATTTTCTTAGATCCGTTTGTTTCTACCCACCGTACTTGACATAGTCTTGGGGTTTTTTAAAACGAAAATATGATATACTACGGTAGCAATTTACAGATTTTCTGAGAAAAGATTCGGCAATTGTGGGACACTACCCCCATTAGCGGAAACCTACATGCCATATTAACTTAAGAGTAAGATTGAATCTAAAAGTAACTTCATCCTAAGCTTCATTCATCCCGAACCTACGTAGAAGCCAAAAACTGATCACAGTGCTGAATAGAAGTCCTCGGTTCCAAACAAGTGACTCAAAGTGTCACTGTATCTAAATCGGATATTCATCGCGTCATACATACTACCCTTGCAAGTCGAAAGCGAAACCTGTACAGCGTGTATGTAGTTATTCACTTCCATTTGTCCCAAGGTTGCCAGGGTAGGGGTTTTCCCCCTACCTGTAGGGGTTTTTTTCGTTCGGTAGGGGGAAATTTTTCAGGTAGGGGGTAGGGGGATTTGGTAGGGGTTTTTTAAATTTTGGTAGGGTGAAATAGGGGTTTTTGCATTCAGTTATACAGATGAAATTTTAGTTATTTGAGCAAGTTTTTACACAATACCACCACAATCTGAGTAAAAAATTATAATGAATTGTAAAATTCTGGGCGCTCCAATAATGCGTGCTAGGATTGGCTTGTTTTCAACGGGTTCTTGAGGGCTAATTTTTAAAAATTTTTCTTACCCTGGTTTGGGCGGCGGCCCAACCAGGCCTCTGTCTTACAACTACGTACGTACAAAATCCAGTGGCCGTACTAGGGATAGGGAGGTGTAGGGTGTGTACACCCTGCCCCCCTTGCTGTGAAGGTAGGAAGGAAAAACTAAACAAAAATACGAGAAATAAATTAATTATGTGCTAAAACTGTCTATTTTCTGCTCAGAATACCTTTAAATGCCTTTTTGAAATCTAAATTTTCAAAAAATTCTCGCTCTGGTCGGCAGAAAACTTTGAACAACTAACTTGTAATTTCTGTTAATTCTAAGCTCAGAATGCTTTTTAAGCGCGTTTTTGAAGGCCGATTTTGCGAAATTTTCTTCGAAATTTTACTCCCCCTTTGCAAAATCCTGGGTACGCCACAGACTAAAACTGTTAAATTGATGTCCAGAATATGTTTTAAATGCGTTCTTAAGGCAAATTCTAATTTTTGAAAATTTTCTGGCCCTGGTCGGGCCACTGCCACTTTTCACCAAGACAGTTTACATTAGTCAGAGGATTTTGTGAAAACGTAGACAGAGAGTTTTGGCTTTCGTTAGGGAATATTTGCGGATTTTCGAATGCCAGATCGGCGCGAACCCTGGTGTGTCACTTAAAATGTACCAGCTCTAAAGGACATTTTATGGTTCAAGTTTTTCATATACGTACCAAAATTGGCTTTCATAGCATAAAGAACCCCAAGTCTGTTTATGAAATGCAAAATATTTATAATCCCATATTTACTATATTTCTTCCTTCTCTCTGCTTAGTTTTTAAGAACTGAAGAGGGCTCAAAGCGCCCACCTTTTCAGAAACAAATTTTAGCTGAATATTCAGTATTCAGTTCATTGATATAATTTGCTTTAGTGGCTGTTATAGTATTAGTTTAGCTGTATAGCTCACTTACTACTTTAAACAAGAATTTAACTTCAATACCTTAAAAACACCACTGTTTTTTGCGTTTTTAGGGTAGGGGTTTTTGGTAGGGGTTTTTTGAAAATGGTAGGGGGAAGTAGGGGTTTTTTTGCGGAAAAGTAGGGGGATTGGGTTCCGAAAACCTGGCAACCCTGATTTGTCCATCGTCAAAGTGAACATGTCGAAGCAGACATACATAGGCTAGCACTTCGGCTGAGGGGGGTACAATTTTCAATTCCTGGGGGGTAGGAGCACCTGAGAGGGGGCTGAGGGGTCGTAAGCCAAAAAGTCCGATTTTTGGCTAAAACCAAGGTTTTTTGGCTTATTCTTCATTAAAATAAGTTAAAATAAGCTCATTTACACCTAATCCAGGGTACTGTTATTTTACTAGTTGATTTTTATTTTACTATTTACTAAATTTACTACAAATTCAGCCTGTCAATTTAATTTTTATTTTTGTTTTACTACCAGGCAGCTCCGATTTTACTAATTTTTGTTTTACTAATAATTCTACTAGTTTTACTACTATTTTACTACGAATTTTCTAGTCATAACGTGGAATTTTGAATCAATGATGTCAAGATATTGTGAATAGTTGATGTTGGTCCAAATATTTGCTAAATTTGATCATGGTACGAAGTTCTCCAGAACTGTAGACACAAAAACGTGTGAAATTCGCCTCATAAAAGTGCGCCCACACATCTTTTATTGCAAAATTGATCAAGAATTTGGCTGGAATTACCAAAAACTAGTAAAACAGTAGTAAAATTTTCATTTTACTATTGACGGTCTTTGTTAATTTAATTTAATTTTTACTTTACTATTGGCTCTTAATTTTACTTTTTACTATTATTTTACTACTACTAAAATACCACTAGTATTACTAATTTTTGTTTTACTATACTATAGTAAAATAACAGTAATCCAGGGGTATTTTTATCATAATTTTCTATACAAAATTCTTCCAAAAATTCTTGAGGGGGTAGCGGCCGGCTGAGGGGGTAGGTCAGAGGCTGAGGGGGCCAACCCCCCTCAGCCCCCCCTTTGCCCATGTCTGTGTGGAAGTGCATAACTTGTGGCTGAAGTGACAGATTTGGCCAAAACTTTGAGAGTAAAAATTCTGAAGAGTTCTGCATGTTGTGTTAAAATTTCAACGAAATTGATAAAAAACAAAAACCTACAGGACTACAAACTACAAGGCTACAAACCGGCGATAAATAATTGACACACCCTGTACATAGAAACATATACGTAGCAACAGGACCGACAGCGAATACGTAAATTGCTCTGTCACAATATTTTTGCCCAAATCGTCTGATCGCGCTTACCGTTCCAGAACCACAAAATGCCGTCTCTAACGAGTTTAGTGGCTTTTCGGTTGGCATGAATCAGAATCAGTCTGTTCGGCTCTTGAACAACGGCCGAAAACAAGTTGAAGTTGGACGGAACTGAGGCGCGATTTCCCATCGGGTTTAAGCGGAAAAAGTCGGTTTGTCCGCACCGAACTGAATAGCGCAACCTGTTTGCCACATAAAAGTGATATTATGACGTGTTTAGACTGTCCGGCCGGCACGCAGGTGGGCACACAAAAGGGTTGGGCTTAGTGCCGCTTTATTGCCCAGCTTAGTAGAGTAGAAGTGTCGTTATTCAGCTATTACAATGACCTCGAAAAGCTAGTACTGTTACGTGTAGTGATGTAAACGAGGCTCGGTTTAACTGGAAAAACTTATGTTTGAAAAAACCCGAGTTTACCGAGCATACGGAGTTTGCGAAAATTAATAAAAAATAGCTTTTCAACTGTAAGGAAACGGTTCTGCGTGTGTGAAAAACGGTTATTTAAACTTGTCTAGATACTTCTACTGCTTTCTGATTCCATCTAACGGAGGGTAACACTCGAAATTTCATTGAAATAGCTCATAAATCATGAAAAATTGGTTGTATGTATGTGCGTCTATGTAAAAATGGTTCCTTTTAGTTCTTGTACATAGGTCGTTGCTGCATGCTTTTAGCTAACCGAGAACGAATTGTTTCAGTAAAGTTCGAAAACGGGGTGGACTTTTTTTGTCCCATCATACTCTATTTGACAAACAGCATATACTGTTCCGTTTCCAAACCACACGGCGTTTCTTTTCTCATCAAAATTTCTTGTTTGGTTGAACCAACTTTCACCATCCTTGCTACAGCAATCCTTTACCTGACTTTAACTTGAAGTAAAGCATCGTTGTTTGCTTGCAGTAAATGGCACCTGATTTAGCAAGAGTCGATTAACTCGGAAAAACCGATTAACTGAGAAACTCGCTATTTCTGACTCGTTTACATCACTAGTCACTAGAGTGCGAACTGGTATTGGGTATTGGGTATTGGGTATTGGGTGTATTGGGGTGTTTTCCAGGTATTGGGTATTGGGTATTGGGTATTGGGGTTTTTACCCCCCAATACCCAATACTAAATTGGACAATTAAAAATAGAGAAAAATCGATGTTGACCTGAAAATTGATCTAAAAAAATCGAAAAAGTTGATCGATGATTCGGTTCAGTAAGCTCTTTTCGCATTAAGGAGCCGTCCATAAACGACGTCGTTCAAAATCCCGATGTTTCGGAGTCCCCTCCCCCTAAGACGACGTCGTTTTAGGTTATCCCCCTCCCGATAAAAGTGCAGTACATACAGAACTGTCATGTTTTCTTGTTAGCATGCTGCGCAATCAATAGAATAAATCCCTACAACCACTCTTGGAAGCTTTTCCGCATTGTAGAAACCTTTGACAGAATGTACTTAAATTGAAATAATACAATCAAAGTTCCCTAAAATTCCGAAAAAAGCGATGTCGTTCTTTGCTAGCCCCCTCCCCCTCCTGGTGTGTCGTCTATCATCGCATTTCATCCGACCCCCCTCCCCCTCTAGAATGTCATTGTTTATGGACGGCCTAATCGGCTAAACGTTACTTGAATTTCCTAAAGTGTACGCTTTTATAAGCGCTACACCAGTAATTAATTTCTCTGTTCTTATCTAAAATAAAAATGGTGACATTTAATGTCACCATAATGTACTAGCATCGTACCCATGGCGGTGGTGCACACAATTTCCGGCCGAGTTAGAAATAAAATGTCGGGAGTAAGAAACACGACTGAATTACGAAATGTTAAAAAGTACCAAAACTGTTAATTTCTGCTAATTTTACGCCTAAACGGCTTCTAAATGTTTTCAGAAAGGCTAATTTTTCAAAATTATCTCGCCCTGCTTGGGCAGCGGCCCAACCAGCCTCTTAAAAATTATAATTGCAGTGCCAAAAATCTTGTGTACACAACTAGAATGTACCTGTTCACTGAAATGAAATTTTTGGCCCAGCTATGCAAGTATTGGGTATTGGGTATTGGGTATTGGGGGTCTCAGGTATTGGTATTGGGTATTGGGTATTGGGGTATTGGGTTTTTTAGGTATTGTTCGCACTCTACTAGTCACGGTCTAAACTACAAGGCCTACTAAACCCAATCGCACGCCAAAGAATAGAAATTAGACACTCAGACTAGACTCAAGGTCGCCAGTAACCACTTGCAATTTTTAAGGTATTGTATAGTTGTAGGAACGTTTGTACTAATCTGAAACGACAAAAAGCCTTGCTGCGTACGTATATTTATTTATTTCTATTCGTTTGTAACAGTTGTTCTTTACAAAAATTCACAGTGCAAAAAAGAGACAGGTAATCAAGCAAGTCCTTGCGTTTCCAGGTTCTTATCAATAATAATACCAATCGCCTGATCGATCACAACCTGCACTTGTCCGGTGTCGGTGGCGCAGGTCTCGTGACAAGTAATCACTTTCTGCGGGTTTCTGTTGAGGCCCAGAAATTTGCTTTTTATGTGCCTCAAACATTCGGTGTAATCGGAACCACCTGAACAGAAGATTTTTCTTGATTTTGGTTTGAACGGTGCAAATTAAATACATTCCCTCTGCTTACTCACAACAATAGGCCCTCATTAAACACAGGAAACTAATTAACGCAAGCAATCAGCTGCTCGCTCAACCCCCTCATGTGGAAATCTTATTCTGCTTTTATGCTAGGTACATATACTTGCTGCCTGCAAACAGCAGCGCATCCAGGGAATGTATGTACAGGGTGCGTAAAAAAAAACAACTCAGCAGATTTTTTTGCTGTAGCAACCGCAAATCTCAACCGATTTGAATGAATCCTGCTTTAAATGAAAGATAAATAAATTCTTGAACGACTGGTGTAGCATTTATTAAGATGCGTTGCTTAGTTCCTGAGATAATTGCTTTCAAAATCAAAACAGAGATTTTTGGCAGTGCACAACAGAGATTAAAACAACCCAGCTGATTTTTTGCTGTAGCAGTCGCAAATCTCAACCGATTTCAGTGAGTCCTATTTTATATGAAAGATAAATTAATTCTTGAAAGTTTGGTGAAGCTTTTATTAAGATACGATGCTTGGTTCCTGAGATATTTGCACTCAAAGTCAAAACAGATTTTGGCTATGAAGAAGAGCGATTTTTATTATTCTGTTGCACTTCATAATAAAACCGATTCCTACTGCTCAGGGCTAACGTAACGAGGTTTTTCTGGTGCCACACATGCTTGGTTACTTCATTTGTAAAAGTCTTGTTGCCCCTCAGCAGTAGGAATCCGTTTTGTTGTGAAGTGCAACGGAATCGCTCTTGTTCACTGCCAAAATCTCTGTTTTGAGTTTGAAGGAAAATATCTCAGGAACTAAGCATCGTATCTTAATAGGGCCTTCACCGGTCTTTCAAGAATTTATTTATCTTTCATTTAAAGCAGGATTCATTCAAATCGGTTGAGATTTGCGGTTGCTACAGCAAAAACTCTGCTGGGTTGTTTTTTTTGACACACCCTGTACATACATACAGTGGGAATGTACACTTAGAGATGGGAACGGAAATTAATTTACATGCCCCTCTCTAGGTACACTACACACACCTCCTTTGCGGTGGAGGTAGCAAGAAAAATCGGTTGAAAGAAATAAATTATGCGCTAAAACTGTTTATTTTATGTTCAGTAAGCCTGAAACGCATTTTTATAGGCTGATTTTGCAAACTTTGGTTGCGGAGTGGTCCCAATATTACACCCCCTACTAAATCCAGGGGAAACGGCATTGTGTAAAGACGTGGAAAAAAGTGGGAATATTTCGCTAGTTACCTGTATAGTCGGGGAATGCAGCCTTGATAGAGGATTTTGGAAGTTTTTGGGCGAATAAATCGGTCTTGTTCATGAAGAGAATGATATCGGTGCTGACGAACCACTCCGAGTTGCACGTTTCTTCGAACAGTTGCAGCGCGTCCTGCATTCTATTCTGCAAATCCAAACTATAGGTATCCTATGCTCTAGCAGCACGACCGCCGTCACACCACAGTCTCATCTTCTCTCAGCACGGTGTCGTACTCACTCAAGGCCATCAGGAAAATAATTGCGTTCACTGAGTCGAAACAGTGGATCCATTTTCTGCGCTCGGACTTCTGGCCGCCCACGTCGAACACCCTGAAACACTTGTACTCTGGAAACTGTAGAAACAGATACAGTACATAGGCACACAAACAAACAAAACTATAAATGTACAGACTAACTGAGTGGGTTATATAAACATTTCTTTCACTATGTACAGTACATGTGCGTGCCTTAAAATGACTTTTCTTTCTGGTACTACGTAGACCCGCCCGGACTCCTAAAAGTTGACACTGACTCTGACTAACCCAAGAAAATTGTTTGATACTTTCAAATTTTTCACACACCCCCTGGCTAGTGATGCTAACTGCGTTAAATATGATTGGTTTCCGTCTGTACTTGTTATCGACACGTTTACTTTTCATTTCGATGTATTTTGTTTGGTTTTTATTCGTTAGTTTTCTGTTTGGTCATCACTTGACAACCATTTATCGGTCGCAAGACAATGATAAAATTTTACAGGTCAAGTGGAGAAATTCGATAGGTTAGAAATTGAACACTTGACTTGTAAATTTTCAGAGATGAGAAAGCAAGAAAGAATTGAACATTTACTTGACATTCACTTGTAAATTGGGCACTTGACCTGACAATTTTCAGAGATGAGAAAGCAAAAACTGATAAAATTTATCACGTTAGTAGAAGTCAATTACAAGTGAGGTGAGCAATTGGCCCCAACTGTCATTTCCAAATAAACGCTCACGGGCTTTGTGTTGACTACTTCCCATCGTTTCGAACCCACAGACAACTGCTGGAGATGCTGATGCCGTCGTGACTCAAGGCAGCGTGCTAACCACTGAGCCAACGACGCCAGTCATTCAGAACTTGTAATGATGATGATGTATAAGATTCGGCATGAAGTGCACTGTTGACTTGAAGCTTTATCAATCTACTATGACCGCTTCCTGTTTACACTTTACCGGTTAGATAAAGAACTATCGAAGTTTGTTTTGCTTAGCCATTCCAAAATTGTGATCTATAGTTCACGCGCTTCTGAGATTCGATCGGCTCGGCAGCAGTTTGTTCCAATTTTAGCAGCGTGGATTGGATTTTGCCACAAACTCTTGTTACGTTCTTAGTCGTGAATCAGCCTGCACTAATGAAAAATCGACCGTTGCTGATAATCGTTCTTCTTCTTCTCAACACCGCTCTGTCTGCCACAGCTGATTTGTTTGAAGAATACGGACTTGATCCTGCTGCTCTTGAAGTGACTTCAGCCAACAAACTACGTCGGTTGTACAATGACTGTGTAAACAAGTTCAATTCGATCGATAGGTCAGCTTGGGAGGACAAGGTGCCAGGTAACTTAACTTGGCGTCGTTTGTTCTATTCAGTCAAGTGACATACTTCAGACCAGATGGACATACCATCTGCTCCTGAACATTTGGACCCTGGTCATGCACCGCCATCCAAAACAGTCAAGCTTTGGCCAGGTGCTCGCGTGCCAATGACCTTTGACACAAACCTATCTTCCGATCAGAAAGCTAGATTAGCTTGTGGGATTCGCTATTTTCTCACTGAAACTTGTCTCAAATTTGTCCAGCGCAAAAGCACTGATCCGGACTATATACATGTTACTTCAAGAGGGTGAGCTTAGGCGTTTTCTTGTGTTAGGACATCCATTACTCCGCTTTTAGCTCATTCTGTTCATCGGACTCCGTGGGCAGAAAAGGAGGAAAGCAGACAGTGCAACTTCCAGAGAGCTGCTGGAAGCATGGAACAGTTGTACACGAACTGTTACATGCTGTTGGGCTGTTTCACGAACACCAGCGACTAGACAGAAACAGACATGTGATCGTCGACTATGACCGCATTCCAGCTTTCTACAGGAAACAGTTTGACAAGCACGACCAATCTGGCTATCAGGGCTACCAGGATATCGGTCGGTACGATTTCGGCAGTGTCATGCATTATGGAGCCAAAATCGAACGAGTCAGAGTGCTGAAAGCTAGCATCGCCACCTATGGTTATAAGGCGTTTGAGCTTAATGATCTTATGGGAAACAGAAGACGCCCCACTGCCAATGACACGTACAAGATCAATGTTAGATATGGATGTATTAATGCTACGATTATAACTACCACAATCACACCTACAGGTTAGAGTACAAAGGTTGGTACAAGGTTGTTAGAGTTTTAAGAACAACATAACAGCCCCTTGCCCAGAGCGCGATAGGAAAAATAAAAATACCGTAAGTAGGACATTTTATTGTGGTTTTGCGATATTCTGGAAAACTCAATCTAGTTGTGCTAAAGATGGATTCCGTGTTCCTATCAGATCCGGTCCGATCCTATGTGCGGGGCCTTACGACCCTACGGTCCATTTCGCAACCCCCGTACCTCGTCATCGCGGACGTTTGCCCTTCTCTCGCTGCCGAGCCACGTCTTAGCCATGCCCATACATGTCGCTGGTTTTTTCCATGGGGACACCTTTTTCAAATCCGAAATAGGGTTTTCGGACCAATTCCAAAGTGGGTTCTACGACCTTTTTGGGGTTCAAAGGTCGGTTTTGTCGACCTATTTTTGCGATTCTGGGACGAAAGTGGCTTTAAAACCCTATTCGGACCGAAAAAAGCGTTAAAAACCCTGTTTTTGGATTAAAAATGCCTAAAACCCTTTTCTGGTTGAAGAAAATGCCTTAAAAGCCCAATATTGAAGCAACAAATGCAATAAAAAGCTGTTTTGCACTCAAACTACGTACGTATGTACAGGGTGTCTCAAAAAAAATGATCACATTTCTTTTTACTGCCATTTCCGCAAATTTTGACCAAATAGGCTGAAATTTGGACCATAGGTGCCCAAACTCGGGCAATTTTATGTGTTAAAATTTGGTGCACTAGGCTTGACCAATTCTCGAGAAGTGAAATGTAATTTCAATACCAAAAGCCGGTCACCGAAAAAACGTTACATTACATTATCGCCTAAACTCTAACGATAGCGTTGGAGTTCATGCGTCAACTTTTTACACACGAATTACCCTGAACTTCTGCGTTTACACTCCAAATTTCATCCAATTCCGTCAAAAATTAGAAAAGATATAGGAAAAGGAAATGTTTCCATTTTTCGGTGACCGCCTTTCACTAGTGAAATTACCAAATTTCACTTTTTTTTAAATTTCTCGGGATTGAGTCAAGCCTAGTGCACCAAACTTTAACACATAAAATTGCCCGACTCTTGGCACCTATGGTCCAAATTTCAGCCTATTTGGTCAAAATTTACGGAAATGGCAGTAAAAAGAAATGTGATCATTTTTTTGAGACACCCTGTACTTTGTGCTTCAATTAATACTGCTAGATTTTCATTGGCTTCTACTCCTCAAATAACTGGACCTTGTTGTAGGATGTATTACACAAGATGATAAAGATATTGAGGGTGGCGATTTAGCCGTTATATCAGGGAAACCTGAGAGCGCTTGCTGTAAGCTGTGCCAACAGACCAAAGACTGCAAGGCATATGCATGGAACTCTTACGCCGATGGTTCATGTTATCTGAAAACTGCCACAGGGCCAATTCGAGCAAATCCCGGTGTCAAAATTGGAATCACGAAACAGCGACCAGGTACAATATGTAAGCGCAAGTGCGAGCTTATCAAGTAAACGCTAAAAAGGTCATGTTGGACTGGACCACACATGTACTGTAACAGGTCATTTGCCGATGGGGAGGGGATTGGGGTTACTGTTGCTAAGTCAATTATAATCATAATTTTAATTATATTTTTAGAAATTTTTGATGCATGTTGCAGGAAGATTTCGATGTACAAAGCAAGATAACAAAGATATTTATGGCGGTAGACTTTTGGCGGTTAAGACAGGAAAGCCTGAGAGCGGTTGCTGCAAGCTGTGCCATCGGACCAAAGACTGTAAGGCCTACGCATGGAACTCTTTCGCCGATGGTTCTTGTTATCTGAAAACTGTCACCGGGCCAGTTGGAACAAGTCCTGGTGTGAAAATTGGAATAATTGATCAATAGATAACGGGGGCAAAACTGACTTTTAGGGACCCTAACAAAAATTTCAAGTTTATTTACCGTATTCAGTTGACTCCTAAGCCTAAGTCTAAGCCTAAGCAAGAAAGTGCTTAATTAATATATAGTGGAGGGACCCCTAAAGGTCAGTTAAGCCGATAATGGGCATCGCAACTGTACTGTAAGTACTGTAAGTACGTGTACAATGTATTGTATGCATACACTGCGGTTTGGATTTTTTGCACACACACATCTAACGGCTCCAGTCGGGTCGGCATAGGCGGGTTTCGCCCAGGGGGTCCAAAATCTCAGAAAAACGGCTGGAAATGCCTTTTCATCACACTTTTTCAGTAAGGAGGCTAAAGCGGCTATTTTAAAAGCTGCCAAATAACGTTTTAGAGCAAAAAAAACAAGCAAAAACTGACAAAAAGACCAAATTTCTGTCAAATTTCAGCACTAAGTACAACAAAATCGGTTTTCAAAGCCTTTTTAAGTTGATTAGTGATTAGTGGCCAGTTCTATAAATGTTCTCGGTTCTACACCCAGTTGCAGAGATTTTCACATACTATATTTTACTCTGGAAATCATAACTGACTGCAGACAAGTTTCCCTCGCTAATTAAATATCTGTGACTAGTGGTATAATTGTGCAGAACCCTATTCAAATACTACCGTGTTCGCGCCCATCGGCCATGCAGGGAGAGCGGAGTGTTCGCGGCGGGACCCGTTCGCTGGCAGCTGGCAGGCAAACCAACATGGCCTCACAGACCGGCCAATAAGAACCGAGGAACGAGGAGGAGGCGCGCAGCTGATTGGTCGGGGGCGGAGTCTCGGAGGACAAGAAGCTCGGTGATAGGGTGATAGTGATCCAAGATGGCGCTCTCTTTACTCATTTTCTCCAACTCACCCTGTATTTTATTCTTTGAATCTGTAAGACTAGTGTGCGGCTGTCTAGTAAAGACTTGGCTGAAGAACTGGATTCACAGCTCAAGCAAGGCCCGCCTAGCTGCCTCAAAGCGACTTCGAGGACCGAGAACAAGCCTCCTGCAGTGAGTGCCTCGTCCTGTCGACCGCCTGTAGTGTGGTAACTTGTCGCATTTTCTCGGGTAGACATTTAGTGCGAAATTGATACTTTTTGCCTACTCTTCTCGGCTCTCTACCGGCTGACTTGATCAACGGAGAGGGCGTCGACCTACGCTATTTTCTTTTCTCACTACCTTCTCCTCGGCAACGTGTTTTATTTCAACTTTCAACAAAATCACCAAATTCAACTTTTTATCAAAAACCACCTCTTCTTCACCTGCCGCAGCGTCCACCGTCCAGCCCAGCTTTATTCTGTCTAACCCCCAGGAACCACCAACAGTAGGGGTTATGACAGAATTGGAGGTTCAACACCAAGATTAGGGAAGATCGCTAATTTACTATTTCAAGATGGAGTGCGAGCGTGGAAGGACGCAGTTCCGCGGACCTGCCAGAGCAAGGACGCGAGGAAGAGGAGCTCCCCGTGCGAGCAGAGGAGGACCGGCCAGTCGTGGAGCCGGCAGAGGACTGCTGGCCCAAACTCGCAGAGACAACTTGGCCGCTGCCAGTCAACTTGATCAGCAGGAACACGGAGGAGCGACGAACATGGGTAACTTACCTACGCGACAGCTAGCCACCGTGCTGACAACCACAATGGCTACGTCAGACGGAGCGGCAGCATTTTCTGCAGAGCCGGCCGGCGCCTGTTTGGGGTCCGCGGGAGCGGATGACGTTCCCCGAGCAGGTAGCAACGGGTCGGCACCGACTACGACTTCCAGTCAGCCGCAGGCAAGGAAGAGGCGCCATCCGCGACACCTCCTCATTCGCAGGAGCAGCGAGAATGGCTACGGACCTCAGCGGCAGCCGGACAGAGCCACCACCCAGGAGGGAGGACAGGCCGCCGGCATGTACGGACGACGCACTCAACAACAACAACAACGCAGCTACGAGTCGGCTTTTCCACCAGGTACGGGCCCCACTCAGGAGGGTGCACAGGCCTCTGGTGTTCGCGGACGGCCGGCTCATACCTACGACTACGAGTCTACGTACCGGCCAGGTACCGACCCCACTCAGGAGAGTGTGCAGGTTTTTGGTGCCTATGCCGGACCGACGCACCAACACAACTACGAAGCAGTCTCTACCTGGCCTGGTGGGGAAACGACGCAGTACGGTCAGGCCCGGTACGGTTCTACGTGCCAGGAGGACGATGCAGTCGCCGAGTCAGTCGTGCGTCATTTTCATCAGAATGACCGCAGGTACGAAAACAGACAACGGCTGACGGGGGAGCGACGCAGTCAGTCAATGGCCAACATCTACAACGCTGGTGCTGGGTCGCCGGCTAGAGCGGCCCCCACCGGTCGGGAAGCAACCACCTCCATAGAGGAGCCGAAGTACACACAGGAGCTGCACCAGACTTTAACGCCGTTGCCGGTGGCGCCCCGCGCGCCTCTTTTGAGAGAAATTCTACAGGAAACCGGCAATGCTAGTGAGGAGGAAGTGCCGGTCCTCTCGGACGAAACGCAGACGGCAGCTCGCGCCAGACAGCTGCCTGGTAACTTATTTCACCCACGACAGATGCGTTTCCCGCCCGGTATGTTGTACAGAGCGCCGCCTGGGCCTGGTTTTCGGGGACACATCTACGACCCTACCAGACCTCCACCGGCCGGCAAACCCAGACCTCGACCGCGTTCAGCCAGTGCTCGGCCGAGAGGAAGAGCTGCGTCGGCAATGGCTGGCAGTCGCAGACCCCGACTGGACCCTTACGGTTGGCCAGAGGGGGAGTACCAGCCCGACCGGCGGGACCATCACTACGCGTGCGCTTTTGGACCGGAGGAAGGGTCAGGCTACACCTACACTCGCTCTCTGACGCGTTCGCCACCTCCGGATGTGTGGAGTGGACCGATAGCGCTGCACCCTGCTCGAACGGTGTCAGCATTCACTGTACATAGACGCACTCAGTCACCATCACCACATCTCACGGTCACGGTGACCAACACGGAATCTCAGCTTCAGGGAGCACCCAGGGAACAACGAGCAACTACGGGTACGTGCTGGAGCGAAACCACCATCCTGGCGGAGGGCGAACGGCATACGGACCACCCCTACACACAACCGCCGGGTATGCGAGGGACTTCGCCGGCGCAGAGGAGAACACCGGTGACAGTTACGGTTACAAACACGGGTAGAAGAACGGCTGTGAAACAGAAGCGTCCGGAGAAATCCGCGGCGTTTCTCCCCTACGCAACGGAGGAGGGTCGGGGACAACGAACTCGCTCTGCGGCCGGCAGTGACCGACCGCCGGAACCACCCCGGTCAGGCAGAGCTACGCCCGACTCTGTTCGCTCCCACTCTACAACAACTGGCAGTCAGGACCAGACGGTGCGAGAGGGCCCAGTTTCAGACACTGTGATTTGGAAGACCATACAGGATAGAGTGCAGAAGGAGATTCTACAGGAGTCTCCTCGAACCCGTCGACAGGGAGCCAACAACAGAGGCCCGGCCGCTTCCTACACAGAATGCGAGCGGTTGGAGAGAGAGGAGGCTCAGGCCCGCGAGGAGGCAGAGAGAATTTCGGCAGTTGCTAATCGAGTATCACAGGCTGTGAAACAGGACGTGCAACACCTGGTGGAGCGCACAGTAGAACAACGAACGCAAGATCTTCGTCGCCGAGCCGAGGACGAACGGCGGAAAATTGGCGAGTGTTGGGACGGAATGCGTGCGCGACAAGCGGAGATTCTCGAACAGATCCAGGAGTCCCGGGAGGTCGAACGAAGGACTCGAGAAATCAGTCAACGTGCCGGGGAACAGCGAGGTTCGCCCGCCCAGCGACCACGGCCGAACAACGGAGGAGAGGCAGGAACGGCAACTTGCTCTCTACCTGCTAACGTCGACCCGGAGGAGGAGTCTGACGAAGGCAGTTTGTCTGTATATATGGAAGAAGCAGCACCTCCTCGTACTCACGAGGCGGTGGGACAGGGAGTTCAGAAGGCAGGTAGCGTACCTCAGGAGAGACCGCGAGCGGACTTCTCGAGTGCTCCTGGTACTCCGATAACCTGGGTACCCGGCGCCTATCGCTGGCGCCCTCCTCGTTGTGAACCGGACGAAAACGGAGACCCTGTTCCTCATCGCCCCTGGGCCCCGCAGGAACCACGGGACTCACGGTGGCAGTTTCGAGGAGTGGTGCCCGAGGAGGAACCGCAGGACCAGCTGCAGGAAGGAGTTCCAGAATGGTACCGACGGGTCAATTTCGTCGGACCAATTGGACAGGTCACTGCACCGGACCCCGTTCAGGAGCGAGAGGAGCGGGGCCAGAACAACTTTCACAGAAGACCTCGCCGACAGGGGGAAGCGGCCGCCATCTTGGAGAGAGCAGTTGGTAGAGACGTTGAACAGCGAGCGAGAGAGGACCACCGGGCAGTGATGTGGCACTACGCGGTACAGGCCAGCCAGCGTGAACCCATCACTCGCTTCCAGCGCGCGGACCTCCAGATAGCGTCCGAAGACCAGGCATTGCTGGACTGGAACGAGACCACTAATCTTCGACAGTGGCTTGGACCTAACGAACCGGAGCAACTACCGACGGCTAGAGAGTGGCTGATGACTCAGTTCCACAGACCGCTGCCGGTCCGAGGCGATTTCCTGCCGAGCAACACTGACTTGTACCCAGGCCGCCTCCGCCGGTGGCGAGAGGGCCAAACCCACAGGATGGGCGACCCAACACCAAGATCACAGACGGCCCCGGCGGAAACGCGAGTGGAGCAGGCGTTGGAGATTGAGGGTCTTAACCACTGGGAAGATCCGGCTCGCGCCCGTGCGGCGGCACGCGAAGAAATCAGCTCCTACCACCCAGCGCCTTCGGCCTGGCGTGTGGCTACTCGCGTACATGAGATGTCGCCTTACCACGAGCGGCCCGACTACTTGAGTGAGTACCCGGAGGCGGAACTAGCTACATCGTACGAAGTAACACCACCTGTTTCTCAGGTATCGACTTCCGCGAGACACAATCGCAGGACGGCGGTGAGTACGCAGCCCGCAGCCGGTTCTACTGGCCAGAACGTCGCGACCTCTACAGCTTCGGCTACCAGAGCGACGACGATCCAGACGAGCCGAAATCAGACTAGAAGGCCAAGAGAGACTAGTATGGCCACTGGCATAACCAACCCCGGTCGAACCGAACGACCTGGACCGCTCCCTACCGAGGAGGATATCCATCAAGTGGCACCAGGAGATGGAATGCGTCTCCGGAACTGTGAGGCCCAGTTGGCGGAACAGGAGCTGGAACTTCAGAGATACCGGCGGTATCTTCGCCGAATTCATCGGACGGACCCCCGTTGGGACCCGACACCGTCTCGCTCGGTCAGTCCAGAAGGAATACCCATCGAAGTACCACCTGCCACGACCAGTCAACCTGTCCGACGCCCTCTACGCCCAGGAGACGTTCGAATTCTGTCTCGGCCGGCCTCTGAGGAAGCCGTTCCGAGTCAACCGCGATCGCCGCAGGACCGACCCAATCAGGGAGTACGCACACGAGAGACAGAGGAAACTCTGTCGCGAGATTACGACTTGAACCGCCGAAGCAGACAACTGGAACAGGCGCTGACTCGGGCCGAAGAAGCACTACGCACCCAGTCACTTCACTACACCTCCCATGAGTTGGAGGCGCTGCGTGATACCTATCTCCATCAGGTGCGACAGGCGGCCAGAGACACTAGACAGGGCGAGGACCGAGCGGAGGAACGAATTCGCGAATTGACCACCGCAGGATTACAACATCTGCAACAAACCGCCAACTTGCAGAATCTCCAAACCAGAGGAGATGCTGCTGCCAGAGGAGTGACGCTCCGGGACAACCGCGTTGTATCGGAGTACGTAGAGGCCCAGGATGACATAGCGGAGCGCCAACAACTAATGGCCAACCTGTTGAACCGAGCGGAGGACACTCTACACAACATTGAGCTTCGGGCAGCCGACCAGCGCAGGGAACCCTTTTATCTACGTTCCTTGAAGCTGCCAAAATTCGACCAGGATGTGGAGGATGTTCGGCAATTCCTCAACGATTTGGAGGAATACTTCGTTTTCGCCAAGGTAGTGGAGGACGAAGCGAAGGTGGCCTTGGTCAAAAGTGCAGTGCCTAAGGCCATGCGCGCTGCAATAGACACTGTGCCGCTGACTGAGCGGGGGACGTACGCTCAAGTACGAACACTGCTGGTCGATCGATTCCTGCCCCGGGAGAGAGCACTGGAAGTGAAGACCGAGTTGTTACGAACTACGCAAGGCAACCTCTCCCTGGACGAGTACTGCAAGGAGATTGAGCGCAAATCTTTGCGCCTTCACTACACCGAGCCGGGAGGAAACCTCACTGAGTGGCAGCTGTTGATGTTCTTCCAAGGACTGACCCCAGATCTACGTCAGAAAGCCAGGGAGCACAACGTAGAACAACACTGTTTCAACTTGGCCGATGCCCGCCGAGCGATGCAGCGCTTTGAGCCCATCGAAACGGATCGAGCTTTTCGACCACCGCGGGCCGAACCTCCCAGACGTGCTCCGCCTAGAACTCAGCTTTTGAATCGGGCCCCGGCCCGACCAGCACGAGCTCCAGAGTCCGCAGGTGCGAACCCGCCTCCTGATATCCGCCGGAGACCACCGGAAGGATACACGCGTGGAGGAGTGAAGACGCTGCCAAAAACCCAGACGTGGACTCGAGAAGCATGGGCTAAGTGGGTTAAGAAGAATCCACCAGACAGGGACAAGGCAGTGAACGACGCTGCCTATGAAAGAGCCATGGACGTTTACCGAGGAAGAGTCAACCTAGTGGAAGGCAGCATCGACGGAGAAGAACTCGAGGAGTTTGAAGACCTTCAACCAGATGACGGCTCGGACCTAGAGGACGAAGAGACGGAGGTGGGGGTAGTCGAAATTAACCCCGTTCGACCAACGGAGCTGAGACCTGCCAACCCTACACTCAAACAACCGGAAGCAATCCCTCTACGATTGCTAAAAGTAAACATCGGACCCGAGGAGGTGCCTGCCCTCATCGACACCGGCGCAGTGACTAATTTGTGCGGGAGAGAAGGACTCCGTGCTATCCTGAAGGAAGGAAAAACTCGAGGGGTCAAAACCACCTTGCACGGAGCACGCGCAGTATGGTTGAAAGGATTCACTGGAGGAGGAAGGGAGAGTCGACACGTGGTGGACACTACTCTCTCGTATCAGGGCCACCAGGCTAAGATGCGATTCGTGGTCGACATGAAGTGCCCCTACCCCTTGCTGGTAGGGCTGCCGGGAATCAAAGTTTTTCCACACCTACTAGTAACGCTGCTCTCCCAACTAGTGGAAGGACAACCGCTGCCAGAAATCGGTCCGGCTCCTGCAGAGAAGACCGAGGAAATGTCCGAGACGGCCCAACCGTGCATACCTACCGGGGAAGGAGATTCTACCCCGGTGTTGAACATCTCCAACTGCACTGCTCCGGAGGGAGCCATCCCTGTACACTTGTTATCGGCGCGGGAAATCCAACCAAACTGCGTAGAAACGGTCACTGGCAGCGCCAAGGGAGCAACATTGGATGAAAAACATTACTACTTCATCCCCGCCCCGGAGACGGAGGTCGAATTGAAGGTGCAGTATCGGACGGAACATTATACCGACCAGTCAATACTGGTCACAGTGGCCAACCAGACGGACAGTGTCATCACCGTGGACGCAGGGACGGAAATCGGTAAACTGGTAGAACACGCCTCACCCAAGGATGCTGCAGCGGAAGAGAGTCGACAGAGAGCAGAAGCCACGGTACAACAAATAATTGCTGCCGTCGACGAGCCACGGCCATCGGTACCAGGGACAGCTCAACCCTTGGGCGGTTTGACCGCCGAGGAGGTGGAGGCGGTAGAGGCAGCCATCGCCCGTATTGTCACTGAGCCGGAAGAACGGAAACTGACCATGGCTGGCTTGCTCCCGTTCGATGATCTGCCTCCGCAGATACGACGGGACTTACTCACTTTTCTACTAGAACGGAATGAGGCATTCAGTCTCACGGAGGACGAAATTGGTGACTGCCAAGTAGCCTACATGGAAATCGACACCGGAGAGGAGAGACCAGTCAGACAAGCATTGCGACGGCTACCCTTCCACGTTAGACCGAAGGTGGAGGCGAAAATCGCGGAATGGCTTGAAGCCGGCATCATTCGTCCATCGCACAGTCCATGGGCATCTCCAATCGTGCCGGTAATCAAGAAGAACGGAGATCTTCGATTGTGCGTGGATTTCCGGGAACTCAACAAGGTGACCAAGAAGAACAGATTTCCTCTTCCCCGGATCGACGATCTACTAGATGCTATTGGGCAGGTGAAACCCACCTGTTTCTCAACTTTGGACATCCGCTCGGGATTCACCAACCTCCACATGCACCCTGATAGCGTAGAAAAAACGGCGTTCATCACCCACAAAGGACTCTACGAGTTCGAACGGGTACCTTTTGGCCTGTGCAACGCTCCCTCCTTTTATCAGGAGGTAGCCCAACGCATCCTCGGACACATCGACCCTACTCGAGTGTTCACCTACTTAGATGATGTGTTGATCATCTCGGCCACTTTGGAGGAGCACAAAGGATTGATGGACCAGGTGTTTCGGGCACTCCAACGAGCGGGGTTCCTAATTAACTTGACCAAATGCAACTTTGCTAGGCCGCACGTGCTGTTTCTGGGCTTCCAGATCAGTGCCGACGGGATGCGAACGGACCCGGATAAGATCGAAAAAGTGAAGAGCTGGCCCCGACCGACCAACTTGAAGACGTTGAGGAGCTTTATCGGTTTTTGCAGCTACTACCGCAGGTTTATTAAGGGATTCGCGCAGATGGCAGCTCCCCTTCATGAGTTGGTCAAGAAAGAGACAACTTGGTCCTGGGGTGAATCGCAGGAGACTGCCTTTCTCACCCTGATCCAACACCTGATCAACACCCCGGTGCTCAACTACCCTGACTTCTCGAAGCCGTTCATCATCGAGTCGGACGCGTCAGGGATCGCCATCGCCGCCATCTTGGCCCAGGAAAACGAGAAGAAGCAGCGACACCCTGTGGCCTATGCTAGTCGCAGTCTCCGCCCAAACGAGCTAAACTACAGTGCTACGGACCGCGAGTGTTTGGCACTGGTATACGGTATCCAGCAGTTTCGGGTGTATATCTTTAACCACCAAGTAACTTTAATCACTGATCACAACGCGCTACGCTATTTACAGGAGAAACAACTAGTACAGCGGCTGGCACGTTGGGCTCTACAAATCCAGGAAATTATGCCCAACATTGTCTATCGTCCAGGACGGGTCAACCACGGAGCCGACGCCTTGTCGAGGATGCCTCACGACAAACTGGAGGAGCAAAACCTTCACCGCATCTCGGACGTGAATCTTTCGGAGGGGAGACCATACGCGGAATTGGTCACGCAGCGAGTGCCGTACGACGACATGCTGGTGATGAAGGTTCACCTGGACATGCCGGTCAGCCGGCCTCTTTGGAAGCACCTCACCGACAGCGGGCTGGATTTGTTACCGCCACTCGACCAGCCTGCGGTAATGAACGCCTGCGTGATGGGCACCATGGGACACTTTCGCGACCGGATTCACGCATTACCGGTCTTGCCAATGATGCAGGTGCCCACCAGACAGGATATCGAGCAGCTTGCCGCCATGCATCAAAAACAGGACCCGAAATGGTCGGCAATGATCACCTACAAAAATACGGGTGAATTGCCGGCAGATTTGGAACTTTCCAAATGGATTCAACGATACCAGGAGGAGTACGTCGTCACGGGCGAATTGCTTTGGCACGTACACACCGTTCCAGCAGCACCGGGCACCCACCCGGCGGACCAACTTCAACGATTGCAGCTCTGCATCCCGCTGCCTCTTCGGCCCCGTCTGTTGTACGACCACCACGGGGCACGGACGTCAGGACATTTCGGCATCAGTAAGACCTACAACAGGATGAAGCGGCTGTATTATTGGCCGCAAATGCGACAGGACATCGCTCAACAGGTGCATGGTTGCCTGCTGTGTGCTACTCGGCGTGGCCAGTCGCCCACGGAGAACCCCCCGATGGGGATGATGCCTCTTCCTGTGGAGCCGTTTCAACGACTCTACATGGACACACTCAAACTCAACCTCACTGCCACTGGATACACCTACGTCCTGGTGGTGATGGATGCCTACACCAAATTCGTAGTGGCGCAGCCGTTGCGAGACCGTAGGGGTCATACGGTTGCACGAGCGCTGCTGGACCGAGTCTTTACGATCTTCGGTCCCCCGAAGGAGATTGTCTCAGATAACGGAACGGAATTCAAAAATCGATCGGTTCAACGCCTGTTGGAGATGTACGACGTGCGACATCGATGGGCCTTGCCCTACTCGCCACGGACTGGAGGACTGGTGGAGAAAATGAACTCCACACTAGCCAACATGCTGTCTCGATTGGTGAACAAGGAGGCGGACGACTGGGACCTCAACCTGTCCACAGTAGTCTACGCCTACAACGCCACACCCCAGTCGGCTACACAGCTGCCGCCTGCGGAGATGGTGTTTCTACGGCGTCTACACCTGCCCAGTTCAGTGCCTGGGGCTCACCTGACCGGAGATCGAATGGTGGACGGCCCCACCGACGAGGACCGACGGCAAATTTGGCAACGTGACCGGCGTTTGCTGGAGGACAACTTGCGGCGCGCCCAATTGACCAACCAGGAGCGATTCAATCAACGATGGGGCGCTAAGGAGACGAAAATCCGGCCAGGTGACAAGGTGATGCGGTACGACCCTGGAGTACGGACGATGAAGCTGGCCATGCAGTACACCGGCCCCTACCAGGTGGTCGAGCTCCAGGGACACCAAGCGGTCATCGTACCGATCGGAGGGAGAGACAACACTCCTCGACGGGTGCACCTGCAACATCTGTCGCGCTGCTACCCGGAGTTGGAAGGACCGAGTTTCCTGGGACGGAAGGGAGCGGAACAGTTGCAGGCTCCGGCCCCGGAGCTTCCTGCCCTTCCAGAGGAGCGAGAGGAGGCTGGCGAGGAGAATATGGAGCAGGACCGTCTCCCGGAGCCAGAGGAGGACCGAATCCCGTCCGACCTGGATGAGGAGGAGGAGATCGAGTACTAAGACCCTCAACCTGCCTTGTACATAGTGTATATAGATGTTCGCGCGATCGGGTCAACATCCTATCTCCTACCTCCTACCCTCCTACGTAGAAGCGCTCCGACTCATCACAAGACTGGCTGCTAGCGGCGTAGTGCCGCCCATCTCTCCCCCTCTTGTCGCATAGAGGCGCGG
Organism: Sabatieria punctata; assembly: GCA_030248155.1. Classification (NCBI taxonomy): domain Eukaryota; kingdom Metazoa; phylum Nematoda; class Chromadorea; order Araeolaimida; family Comesomatidae; genus Sabatieria; species Sabatieria punctata. The sequence goes on from JASANB010001450.1 coordinate 87,659, forward strand.
GATTAGTTACGAGGATTCGCTGGCGCGTTGGAGTGTGGTTGTCTCAGTGCTTACGCTACCTAATTCTAGCCCCAACCAGCAACTGCTGCCAGCTATGTCGTCTGGGACGAGTGAATCACCGGGGCTGCCCTACGTCCAGCGGTAAACCACTGCGTCTGCCTGCCGGGATCTGTTTTGTTTGCATCCTCTAGTGGTGTTGGCACTAGTTTAGTTGCTTCACTCACCTCCTGCTTGGCGTGATTTCTTTTCCGGCCACCTACAACACTACAATGACGTTTTTGAACAACATTCCTTGTTGCAGTCCGGACTACAAGACGCAGCCTCTGCCACCAGACAAACTATTGTTTGTGTTGTGTTGGTTAGAGTCAAGGAGTGCGCAGCATTGGGCAGCCATGGCCAGTCAACCACCGCCCGGACCGAGTCGATCGCCAGATGGTGGAGGAGGAAGCACCGGCGGGAGGCACGCGGAGGAACCTACGCCGATGGAGGAGGAGCCGGACCGACCAGCCCCATTGGGTCGATCTAGCCACCGACCACCGTCGAGCAAGGGCAGCCGTCCGCTGTCGCGACCAGGATCGACACCACCACCACCGTTGCTACAAGTACGACCACCGGTGCCCGTCACTCACCAAGTGGCGGCAGGGACGTCGCGGAGCGGTGACCAGCAATCGCCGCCGCGGAGGACATTCCCGGAGAAACCGAAAACCAAGAAGAAGCACCATGACACGGTTAGTGAGGACGATTCGTCTGCGTCGAAACGCGGACCGGAGCAACAACGACGTCGGCCTGACCGTAGTCCAGGCCGTCGCTCTTCGAGAGGACCGGAGACGCAGGACCCTGCCAGACAACAGGCTACCAGCAGTAAACGGACGGCCGATCCAGCGGAGACCGTCCGTTCGTCCAAACGATCGAGACGGGATGATGTTCGCTCTACACCTTCGTCGAGTGAACGTTCTGGCCAGCTACCGGTCGCTCGTCCATCACAGGGGCCCGGAGATGATCAGCAGGGCTCCAAGGAACAACCTGAACGCAGTAGGAAGTCCAGTCCGAGGAGGAGAAAGGAGTCTACTGACCGTGCCGGCCCAAGTAAGCAAGGAGAGCCTGCTAGTCCACGGAAACATCACCATCATCACCACCGTAGCAAGAGCGGACATACTAGCTCACGGAGCCACGCGGAGAAAGGAGACCGAGCCAGCTCTAAGGGCCGGAAGGAGAAGGAGGCCAGCCCTAAAGGTCACCGGGACAAGGGTGAGCGCGCTAGCTCTCGGGGCCGGACAGAGAAGGCTGAGCGAGCCAGTTCGTGTGGTCGGACGGAGAAGGAAGGACGGACCAGCTCTAAGGGTCGACGAGACGGAGAGGAGAAAGCCAGCTCCAAAGACCGTCGAGGGCGTGACGACCATCCCAGCTCAGACAGACGCGACTCCAGAGGAAGGACGGGCTCTGACCGGCAACCGGAGAGGCCGCGTTCGCCTGTTTTTGTTCGGCCCGGTCGTGGACGTGGAGCCTGGGGCCCTGCCTCAGGAGGACGACCCGGCCGAGATTTCCAACAAACTCGAGCGCCACGCTCAGCGCCGGTACTACCAGATGTCACGGATGAGAACGAGTGGCAAAAACAACGAGTGCCTTCGGTTACGCGGAAACCTGCTCGTACGCGTAACACCGCAGGAATTGGTTTGCCACCGTCTGAACCTCCAGGCCGCGGTTCTCGAGGTTATGAACCATGGCCAGACTGGCAGCTAGAGGAGCAGGAGGACTACGAGCTCTACTACACCGAGGAGCAGATCTTTAAGTGGATGGAAGCAGCGGCGGCAGCCACAGGTGACCCCACAGCCACTCAGGAGGTTATGGAAGTGGTCACTGGCATCGAGCGAGGAGAGTGCCGAGACCAACGGTGGCTCTCCAACCGACCGAGGAACGAGTACACGGAGGAGGAGATTTTCCGACCAGCTGATTTGGAGGCTATCCGACACCATCTGCGACCGGAGGTAGTCGAGCAACGCAAACAGTGCAGAGAATGGGCACGACAGTGGCTCGTTCTGGAGGCTCACCCACCTCGAGGAGTGTTCCCGGAGACTCCGTTACGAACTAATCTTCCGGCGGAACCACCTATCGGCCCGGACAAGAAAACTCTGGAAAGCGAACTGCCAACGTACAACATCCGGCCAATGCCTGATGGCAGGGGCCAACAACTCTACCAGGAGACTCTTCCAATGGCCCAGCTGGTAACGCCGCTGGACTTTTCGGGAATGACTAGCGAGGACTGGGCCCAGTATTCTACCCAACGCCCAGAGAACATGGATGCCAATTGGACCGAGTACTACTCTCAGATCAAACTGGACGACTACTCGGTGAACGAGCTGGAGCGGATGGGTGTCGCCCCGGGGACGCACACCTTTCGGGCCGGAGACTACATCGGCACACCACCGGTAATGGGACCTATCTACCAGGAGCAGACGGAAGCGTACAACGACCATCCGTCCATCGGTCGGGTGGACCCCACTCAACCTAACAAGAACGGGCGGTTCGAGACCGCCATTCAACTAGCTCCTGTCCGCAACACCAGGCCGGCTGATCTGATCGCAGACTTGTGTGCAAAATCGGAAAAGGGAATCTGGTGGCGCACGTACGAGTCGATTCAGGAACGTCGCCGAGCCAAGCGAAGACGTCCCAAAATAAAGGACCTCTCCATCCAACCGGAACGCGACCACCGGCTTGTGAAGATGTTGATCAAACTCTACGTTTTCAACCCGGAGGCGTCGGCGGCCAACATCCCATATCACACTGTGCCACAACATGCCATGATTCGGACGCTTTTGGAGGCCACCCCTGCAGGGCGGTTTCCGACACCGTACGTCGTGGAAGGAGAGTATCAGGTCTCTGACCTGAACATGATACTATCTGATATGCTCCGACACTCGCAGTTCATGTTCCACGGCTTGGCCATCGTTTCCATCGACTTCGAAGGATGGTCTATTGGAGGAGACTTGCCGCTGTCCGTGGTGATGGACCGAGAGCTATTTCGGGTCATCAAGGAGGTGGAACCGACCACGGAGTTCTGCCAAGCTAATGTCTTGGTGGACGACCTTGTCGCTCGGAACAAGATCGAGGAAGTTCTGGTTCAGGCTTTTGAGAAATTTGACAAAAGTCTGGACGAGGAATACAACCGCAGGAAGGCCGCTGTCAACAAGGCTCATAAATGGGCCACTCAGAAACATTCTACCCCGGAACAACAATGGGAGGCCAAACGGGCCGAGAAGGAGGCTCTCCATCACCTGCAGAACTTAACTACCAAGCGGTACGCCAAGGCCTACGCGGATGCCACCTCCTTCAATCCGAAGAAGTCTGGCATCACCATCCCTCGCAGGACACGACTGATAAGCGCCATCAACGCGGTTAGACAGGCCAATTGCTACGTGCTGGTCAACGCGGTGGACCCTTTCTACACGGGCGCGCCATTGTCCGTGATGTCTATCACCTCTACCGGATGTACACCACTCGTCATCCTGATGCATGCTATGACGGAGCTTCCGCCGTTCCTGCACGAGGTGCTCTGCAACCCGCAGATCATCAAAATCGGGCTGGGATCGGCACAAGACCAGGTGATGCTCAGGAACTGTACCCACCACGGTGGACAACGGTGGAACTATTTAACCACTGAGTACGGATACATCGACCTACAAGACTGGCTGTCGGAATTGGAGGGCTCTCACCTGACCCGAGGAGAACGAGTAGGAGCCACCACTCTCTCTACCCTCTACCTTGGAGCCGGGTACCCAAACAACTTCAAACAGACCATGCAGCTCTCGTCCTTCATGCCCAGCCCACGAGGAGACCCGATTCCGCGCCCGCAGACGGACTATGCAGCGCTGGACGTGGTGGACATTATGGCCGGAGCAGCGGCCATCGCGTGCATTACGCCTGACTTGGTGTATTGTTCGCCTACGGACGACGAGGAAAAGCAACTTGCTATTCGCCTGTTCAACGGTCTGCGAGCAGCATTCATGTCTCCGGACATCGAGATCGCCCGGTCGATGGCGCCGAAGCCCAACGAGTCGGTTTTCTTTCGTCTGAGAGGAAATCCTAGGAAGGATGAGGTGCGCCGCGCAGCTCAAATCGCTCAACAGTTGGACCAGGACGACCGGATCGAAGAAGTGGACCAGAGCCGAGTTGCGAGCTTCTACCAATTCAAAGGCGAGCTGGAAAACACCGCCCTGGCCATTCAGAAGGAAGGCGAGGCTCTCAACTACGTGCTGAACCAAATCATCTTTGGTTACCGCAACCACGCTCGACAGGCCTACGAGGTCTGGAAACACAAACCGGAAGCTTATGGCGCGACCCGCTACATGAGCCGATGGGATGAGGAAGTGGTGTCGGTGGAACAACGACAGGCTGGCCCTCAATCGGATCGGGCCACCTTCATGTTCTTCGGTTACGCGCAACCCAGAGGACGACCACTGATCGCGGCTATCACCACCGATCTCAGAGGACTGGTTCTGGCGCGAAGGAAGGCTATCGTTCACTACCACCGGTGGCTCGCCGAGAAACCCGCAGACACTTTGTCTCTCGAGGAACGAGCCAGGAGAACTCAAATACTCGACCGTTATCCTGACCAAGAAATACCCGGCGCTCACGATGAAGTCTGCCTCACCGGAGGGGACGTGGTCTGGTTGGACGCCATGCGACGAGCCATCATGTTCACGTTGGCTGGAGAGGAACCGCCCATCTATCGACCAGATACTATCATTCGTCCAGGGAGACCGGCCACTCACGCTGAGGTGCGCCAGGGGATTCGATCGAAACCTGGGCCGCTGTCCGACATGCTCGCTCAGGAGACCAGAATCGTCGCTCTCAAAGGACACTGGCCGCCACCGGATCGCGAAGTCATGGGCCACGGAGACCTCCGCATGATGCAGATGTCTTTCCGCAAGGCCTTCTCGGGACCACGGGCCGCGTTCGACTATGCCATCTTTCGGCCTATGTTGACCAACTACTACCAGATGGGCGAACACAAAGAGGACGCCTACCGGCTGTTGCGACAGCTGGACCAGATCCACCCGCGTCAAACCCCGGACGAGTTGCAACAGACCCATCAACAAGACCTGACGCTGTTAATGATGGAGCTAGTGAAGGAGAGAGACCTGCGATTCGTCAGCTGGCAACGTAGAAAACAACCTGTGGGATGGGAACCATCCAGGCCAGTGGAGTTTGGTCCCCTGGTACCAGACGCCGAAATGGCCTTCCAGTACGACTTGGCCGCGGTGCCCGACACTTCTCGCTCATTTCAGTGGATGTTCCACACCCACATTCAGCGACGAATTCTTCTGGACAAGGCCGACCCGGCATTGGCGAGACGCCGAGAGCAGGACGCAGTTCTTCGAGAGAAGGACCACCAACAGTATCTGGCCAGGGAACAACGGCGCAACGTGCTCATGGAGAACGCCTACGAGGACTCGGACCGACCAGTGGTGCAGCCACCTTCATCAGCGGCTGCTGAGCGACCGGCGGAGTCAATGGACGTGAGACCGGTTTCGGCGGCCACAGCGTCAGGTGGACACCGAGAAACCCCTGGTACGGACGAGCAGATGGAGCAGGGCGATCAAGAACCGCCCGCTGAGAGAGATTCGGACCAGCAGGACCAACGTAGCCGGAGAGGTGACACAGTCGACGAAATGAGCGACACGGCCATCCTGGGACGATCCGGCGAAGGTGATGAGGAGTACAGCAGATCGGAGATGGACGAGGGACAATCGGACGTTCGTAGTGTCGTGAGGTCAGAGATGTCTGCCCCTAGAGCACTGACACCAACACCCGGAATACCGCTACTGGTCACAGTGAAGGAGGAGAAGGAAACCACCCCACCTCCGGGACAAGAACCCATGGATACCTCTGGTTCCATGGCAATGGCGGCCAGCGGCGCCTCGCCATCACCCGCGGCCCAGCCAATTACCTCACCTCAATCTGTCGCCACCGTAAGGACTACTCGCACTGAGCGACAGCGCCGACTGCTACAGGACCCCACGGCCTACGACCAATTTGACTACGATGAAGATATGGCCTCAATTCGCTCGGCAAGAACGGGTCCCGTGGAACCAGTTCCTTCAGTCACGGACGAGGATCGGCTCGACGCCCGCCTCCCTCGGCCGGGCCAGGAGTTCCGACCTACGGTGACAATCCAACCCTTCAGGGACATGGCCGCCGACCGACGAATTTGGACTCGCTGGGCTGACCGCCGGGACCTCATTGTGGGAGGACCGGAGAGTTTGAAGGACCTGATCACGGAAGTCCCGAAGGAAACGGCTACCCCACTGGGTATCCTTCTACCTGACACTGCTCCGGAGGCCGCTTATCTCGTGCCACTTAGCCTGCAGAGCTTGCTCCAACACTACAAGGGACTCCCGCTGCCGTTCCACAAGGACGACACTATGGCGTTCGCGAAGGAATTCGACGACTTGGCGGCTCCGCGTCCCCTCAACCACTACCCTGGAGGGGACTTTCCTTTCTCTATGGCGCTGCCGCCGTTCCACCCGGAGATGGTGCTGGCGAATGCTCAATGGTTCGGATCGCTGATGGCGAGTCACCCCCTCCTGGCCGGATCGATTATCAGGGAAACTATCCAGAGGACCAACCAACAACTGCCAGACGACGATGTACAGGTCTCGGTCACCGAATCTGGATGGTACACGCGACTGTGGGAGGAGTTCGTGCGCCAGACTGTAGCTGCAAAACCACTACCCGCCGGAACCCTCCGATCGGAAACTTTTCCGAACGCACCGGAACTGGCCGGAGTTTACCGGTCCTTCATGAAGAGCAAACTCGCGATGGATCCCCAGGCCGGCTTGGTGATTGGGCAGATCCTATCGGCTCTCATACCATTCGATCAGGATGCCATGCCGTCAGCAGCCTTACTGCAAACTCTGTTGCCGGAGGTCTGTTACGCAAACGGACGACAGCCGATCAGTCTAGCGCCGGTAGCCTGGGGCTTGCCGTCCAAGCCGAACGGTACAGAGATCACCTGGAGACGCTACGAGAAGTTCCAGCTGGCAATGATCCAGTTGGTGGTCAGCAACCCCTTCATCCACCCGCTGGGACTCGCTCGGCTCTATCTGATGGGCCTGGGACCGAGGATGGTTCTCACCCTGCTGGAACACCCGGTGTTAGGAGCGGCTGTCACTGCCTTTGCGGCACATCACCACTTCGTTTCTCCTGACCCACCACCTCCACCAGGAGTCTCTGCGATCATCGTCGGGGAGCTAGCTGAGTTGTTCTGTTGGTACTTGCACCAACTGCGGCTCTTTCATCGAGTAATGCAGCTACGAGCGGAGCACAACCTCCGGGACCACAAAAGTTCTCAGGACGCCAACTTGCTCCCCTACATCACCAACCGCGCGCCGCAGCCTCTATCCTACGAGGAACGACAGATGCTGCAGGAGCTCACCGACAATACGGCCTACTTCGTGATCGAACAGCCGTACCAGGGAGTTGGTCATCACAATGAGGACGGCAGCTACAACGATTCGGGCCAGGCAATGTTCCACCAACTCCGCCCACAGGTAGGACACGCCCGGCGTCAGCAGTCTTATCAACACTTCCGACTGCAACGATTCATCCCGACACTAGGGTGCTACCGTGCTGATCGAGGAGCTCCGCCATGGAGTACGCTGACCCCGGGATACCTCGCTCGACAATTTCAACCCGTCGATTTCTATTGCTCTGCTGCCAATCGGACTGACTGGTATGCCTACCAGATCCTGCCGCCCGCGCCAGCCCAGCTGACCGTCCCGGACAACATCATGAAACGAATCCGAGCTAACATCGCGGCTGGCACCCTCTCACTGTGGGACCCCTACCCGGACGAGGAATCGGATCCGCGCTGGAGACGCACGGGACACCTACTAGTCCAACCGGAGCTGGTTCAGCCGTTCCATCTAGCGGCTTCTAGACGAGACTCCAAGGAGATTACGGCGGCGCGAGGAAGCCGCTCCGGATCGACGGTTCCCTTGAAGGACGGACGCTACATCGCCGGTGTGTACCAGTTCGTGGAGGTGTCGTTCGCCCCTCCGCCACCATCTGGAGGTCCGGGCACCAGCACCCCCGGCCCTCCCTGACTACAACTCGTCTTTCTACTAACACCTGTTACTAACATCTTCACTACTATTTTTGGAGAGCGGCCCTGGCGCCGAGGACGTCGCCGACCAGAGGGGGAGTCGTGTGCAGAACCCTATTCAAATACTACCGTGTTCGCGCCCATCGGCCATGCAAGGGGGAGCGGAGTGTTCGCGGCGGGACCCGTTCGCTGGCAGCTGGCAGGCAAACCAACATGGCCTCACAGACCGGCCAATAAGAACCGAGGAACGAGGAGGAGGCGCGCAGCTGATTGGTCGGGGGCGGAGTCTCGGAGGACAAGAAGCTCGGTGATAGGGTGATAGTGATCCAAGATGGCGCTCTCTTTACTCATTTTCTCCAACTCACCCTGTATTTTATTCTTTGAATCTGTAAGACTAGTGTGCGGCTGTCTAGTAAAGACTTGGCTGAAGAACTGGATTCACAGCTCAAGCAAGGCCCGCCTAGCTGCCTCAAAGCGACTTCGAGGACCGAGAACAAGCCTCCTGCAGTGAGTGCCTCGTCCTGTCGACCGCCTGTAGTGTGGTAACTTGTCGCATTTTCTCGGGTAGACATTTAGTGCGAAATTGATACTTTTTGCCTACTCTTCTCGGCTCTCTACCGGCTGACTTGATCAACGGAGAGGGCGTCGACCCATTCTGTCTAACCCCCAGGAACCACCAACAGTAGGGGTTAT